>CM022299.1:310756197-310996074 GCA_011799875.1 Thinopyrum elongatum | reverse complement strand
GGAGGGTCCAGACGGCACATATTACTGGATCGAGCAGCCGACCAGGAGTAGGAGAGGCTCCCAGGCAGGAGGCCTATCCTTTCGATCTAGAGTCATTGTTGTGCTAGCCTTTAAGGCAAACTTGTCTAACTAGTCTGTACTCAGATAATATTTGTATGACTGATTATGTATTCGGATCTTTGTGATCCCTGGTCTGTAATATTGTGGATTCTCGTTTATTGTGTTAGAGTTGTGTTGTGATATCTTCCCGTGAGTCCATGTGCTTGATCGTGCATGTTCGCGTGTATGATTAGTGCACGATTGAGTCAGGGGCGTCAGATGCCATAGGGGGCGCCACCGCCGGGAAAGGACGGTTGTCTGCCCCATATTTGATTGGGAGGAGGGAGATGATGACTATCAACATATCATCGGGGAGGCTGCTGATGAAGTCTTGGCCTGCTGGAGTTGCTTGCGGTTCTGTCTCGACCGCCTCCGCTTGTTGGAGCCCGTTCTCCACCTCCGGTAGTCTCCTCTTCAGCGGCACTTTCTGATAGAAGTGGGAGTACAGGGAATATTAGTTTTAAACAGGGCGCATAGAAAAGTGTATTGGTAACTAGAAGTTAGTAGGTAAGGAATAGGTAAGAAAATGGAATAACAATTGGGTGTTTAAATACTACACCATTCCTTCGATATTGCTGGGCAATCAACATGCAGATAATTGAAAAGAACACTTACTTCGAACAAAGTCTGGAGGATGATATCGTCAGGGGAAGTTGCATATATCTCATAACCAGGCTCTTTTACGTGCAGTGCAATTTTAGTGCTAGCTTTCAGTACATAAAAATTAGAAAATTTTGTCCAAAGGCCCTGCCAAAATAGGAGTGACCACGGTCGTCAAGTCTTACAGTAAGCACGATTTAAATCCATGGTTTGTGTTCAGTATGATGTCCATGTAGTTTTGATTATGTTAAGGGAAAATTGTGTACTACAGATTCTGTTGCATAGCAAGGGACACGCTGCAGAAAATGGTAGGATTGTTAAAGAATATGGTACACGCAAATATGGGCGAAATTGAAAGAACTGTTCAGCAGTTGAAATCAAAGGACAAAAATCTATAATTAAACGATAGGGTAACCATGACGATGTCATGGAAATATGAGAGTAATCGAAAGAACAATACATCATTAATTTGTCTAATATAGAAAGAAGAGGAAAAAATCCCCTTTGACGTATATGCTACATGTGGAACCTTTTATCTAAATGCAGCAATATATAGTATATGTTTAGGAAAGTAGGTCATGCCAACCGATTTAGGGTGAGATTGAACATACCGTGTGCATCCTCAAGTCTATTGTACGGTGAGATGGAACTCGATGGATGTCTGGCGGAGGCCGCAAAGTCTGATGTGTGCCGCGCACTGTACACTCTATGAATAAAAGAAAATCCTCAAATAAGCTCGAATAAAAATGAATTCACGACGATTTTGGCCGGGTGATTAAAGGAGGCAGATGAACTAGGATAAGAGATGAGATAATATCTCATTAAATTAGTTACCTTGTTGTCCATGAGAAAAAACCCTCAATACAGTGGATTCCCCAATCGGGCGGAGCTGGGTCGACCACGAGCAGCGTCGAGAAAGTCGATGGCGATAGGCGGCGGCAAGCGGAAGTGGCGAAATGCGGTGGGGTTTGTCGACAGCCTGGCGGCGGCGACAAGCATCGAGCTAAGTGGTTGCCGCGGCGATAGGCGGTGCCATGCAGAGTCTCGGAGGAGCTTGTGCAGGTGTGAATGGGGACCGGAGGGGGTGGCGGTCCCTGGAAAGGCGGAACGAAAAGCATCGAGCTAAGCTAGAGTTGCGCTGCGAGATAGAGGCGCGTAAGGTCGCCTAGCAGTCCAGTCCGGAGGAGATGGTGCAGAGTGTGAAATGGGCACGAACGCAGAGAGCGGTGTCATCTTAATCAGGTCCCCGGTGGAAGGCTAAGGGTCGTGGAGGGTTTTGTGACTTGGGGATGTGAGGGTTTTTCTTTTTCTTTTTTGAATTGGGTGGTGAGGGTTTTCTGTCCCACAAAGAGTTTCGAAGGCGACGGTTGCTAGAGCCAACCATGTGTGATTGATGTAACAGGAAAATGAAAGTCATGGCACACGGTTCCAGTTTTTGGGAACCGTGTGTGATTGATGTACTGCCTCCGTCCTGGTTTATTGTTCCCTTTGGAATTTGTGCTAAATTTTGACCAAGATTTAACTAACAAATGTTTAGCATGTCACCAAAAATTATATTATTGAACACTATGTTCAAAACGCATCCAATGATATAATTTTGTGACCTGCACTAACATTTTGTCAATTAAATCTTTGGCAAAATTTAACACAAATATACAAGGGGACCAATAAACCAGGACGGAGGTAGATTCCATCAACCGAACTGATTGCATCCATATCCCACATTTAGACATAAGTAACATAGATTAAACATACTCAGACAAAGATAATAAGTGTACACAAGCATAGTTCAACATACATACATAGTTCAACCGTCATTAACAGACTAAGCGCATTTATAGTTAAGAACCACACATAGCCATACATAGTTCGATCCCACATCTCATCTCATCTGCCGGCACGATCCTGAAGCTTCTCCAGGTACGCGGCGTGCGCCACCCTGCGAGAATACTTCTGCTTGAAGGAGCCAACGGCTCGTCTCTTGCATGCGCCAGAACACTTGGTACTCATGGAAGCTTTTGGTAGCAAAATGGCATCAAAAGCCGCCGTCCCAGGTCCTAATACACCTATTATGCATTCCCGCATAAAGCTCCCTGAGATTTTCCTCTTGTACCTCTCCTGGCCATCTTCATCCTCGCTGTCGACATCGTCAGACCGCACCTATACATATAGTAAAAAAATGTGGCATCAAATTAATGTTTACAAACTATCTCTAGCGAACATTGGCAATTGCCAAAATTGGGCATCAAATCATGTTTGCATGTCGTAAAGTAGGATTAGGAATTTATGGCTATTTTTTAGACATATCCAGAGATTATGTGTCGATTTTTAAGCACAAATCGTCTATGTACACACCAATCTCGAAGAAAATAATGGCACAACATATATGTAGGTCATTCAAAATCAATTGTCAAGACTCGGCTAGGAATTATTAGCACGAACACTAACCCTAGTCGGATTATTAGCAGAAATCATTTGCACAGATGAAACAACTAATCACTTATCACTTGTACCATTCAAACAATCAATACACTACATGGATCTAATGAAACTTACTCAGATTCATGAATTGGGAGAACATAACCATAGGATTTCTATTCAAAATGGGGGAGGCAGGACACAGGAGTAACCAGAGAAAACCCTAGGATGTATTTGACACATAAATGGGTATAGATGACTAACGGTTCTCCCTCGTCGTCGAGTCATCGCCCGAGTCATCACCAGAGTAGGTGTGAAACCTCCGGCTCCGGCTGTGGAAGCACGACGACGTCAGGGTACATCGATACCTCGCCAGCGGCAACGGTAACCTCTGTCTCCATCTCCACGCCGTGCTCCGGTGCTCAGGCCCCAGCGTCGCCACTCCTTCGATGGGGCGCTTCGGCGGCATCCTCATACACTAACGGCTTTGAGGACTGAGAGCGGCATCGAGGATGCAAGCGGAGAGAGAGGATTGTGTGTGGGCGAGGATGGGGGGTGCGGTCGCTCGGGCGCCATTAATATGGAGTAGTGGGAGAGAGGCTGGCGGCGGTCAAACCGCTGGCTCGCCTCCCGGTGAGCCTGCGCACCGGAAACTGGCATGCCTACCGTCATTTCACACAGCTACTCGCAGCCTCCGATGACACTGCGCAGCGAGCATGCCTCCCGTCAATTCACACACCTGCATGGACGCCTCCCGGTCTAAGAAGATAAAGATTACATCAAAATTGGTCTCAAATTTGACAAAAAAAGTACAATGCCACTGTATATTGGTGTCCATATGACAACACGATAAGTTTCATGAATTTCAAATAAGTTTTGGATGTACTAGAATTTAAAAATCAAGATTCTCAATGTTTGAAATTTCTTGCACGGGGAGTAAACATGCACCCAGTGAGACACATGTGTTTTTCCAATCCATTTAGGTGCACTGTCACGTGTGCATGTAGCTCAAACTTATGTATTCGGATCTTCGTGATCCCTGGTCTGTAATATTGTGGATCTCCGTTTATTTGTGTTAGAGTTGTGTTGTGATATCTTCCCGTGAGTCCCTGTGCTTGATCGTGCATGTTCACGTGTATGATTAGTGCACGATTGAGTCAGGGGCGTCAGATGCCATAGGGGGCGCCACCGCCGGGAAAGGACGGTTGTCCGTGCCCCATATTTGATTGGGAGGAGGGAGATGATGACTATCAAGATATCATCGGGGAGGCTGCTGATGAAGTCTTGGCCTGCTGGAGTTGCTTGCGGTTCTTGCTCGACCCGCCTCCGCTTGTTGGCAGCCCCGTTCTCCACCTCCGGTGTCTCCTCTTCAGCGGCACTTTCTGATAGAAGTGGGAGTACAGGGAATATTTAGTTAAAACAGGGCAATAGAAAAGTGTATTGGTAACTAGAAGTTAGTAGGTAGGAATAGAGTAAGAAAATGGAATAACAATTGGGTGTTTAAATACTACACAATTCCTTCGATATTGCTGGGCAAGTCAACATGCAGATACTTGAAAAGAACACTTACTTCGAACAAAGTCTGGACGGATGATATCGTCGGGGAAGTTAGCATATATCTCATAACCAGGCTCTTTTACGTGCAGTGCAATTTTAGTGCTAGCTTTCAGTACATAAAAATTAGAAAATTTTGTCCAAAGGCCCCTGCCAAAATAGGAGTGACCACGTTCGTCAAGTCTTACAGTAGCAACGATTGTAAATCCATGGTTTGTGTTCAGTATGATGTCCATGTAGTTTTGATTTATGTAAAGGGAAAGATTGTGTACTACAGATTCTGTTGCATAGCAAGGGACACGCTGCAGAAAATGGTAGGATTGTTAAAGAATATGGTAACACGCAAATATGGGCGAAATTGAAAGAACTGTTCAGCAGTTGAAATCAAAGGACAAAAATCTATAATTAAACAGATAGGGTAACCATGACGATGTCATGGAAATATGAGAGTAATCGAAAGAACAATACATCATTAATTTGTCTAATATAGAAAGAAGAGGAAAAAAATCCCCTTTGACGTATATGCTACATGTGGAACCTTTTATCTAAATGCAGCAATATATAGTATATGTTTAGGAAAGTAGGTCATGCCAACCGATTTAGGGTGAGATTGAACATACCGTGTGCATCCTCAAGTCATCTGGTACGGTGAGATGGAACTCCATGGATGTCTGGCGGAGGCCGCAAAGTCCTGATGTGTCCGCGCACTGTACACTCTATGAATAAAAGAAAATCCTCAAATAAGCTCGAATAAAAATGAATTCACGACGATTTTGGCCGGGTGATTAAAGGAGGCAGATGAACTAGGATAAGAGATGAGATAATATCTCATTAAATTAGTTACCTTGTTGTCCATGAGAAAAAACCCTCAATACAGTGGATTCCCCAATCGGGCGGAGCTGGGTCGACCACGAGCAGCGTCGAGAAAGTCGATGGCGATAGGCGGCGGCAAGCGGAAGTGGCGAAATGCGGTGGGGTTTGTCGACAGCCTGGCGGCGGCGACAAGCATCGAGCTAAGTGGTTGCCGCGGCGATAGGCGGTGCCATGCAGAGTCTCGGAGGAGCTTGTGCAGGTGTGAATGGGGACCGGAGGGGGTGGCGGTCAGGGTGAGGGTTTTTGTGACTTGGGGATGGTGAGGGTTTTCTTTTTTCTTTTTTGAATTGGGTGGTGAGGGTTTTCTGTCCCACAAAGAGTTTCGAAGGCAACGGTTTGCTAGAGCCAACCATGTGTGATTGATGTAACAGGAAAATGAAAGTCATGGCACACGGTTCCAGTTTTGGGAACCGTGTGTGATTGATGTACTGCCTCCGTTCTAGTTTATTGTTCCCCTTTGGAATTTGTGCTAAATTTTGACCAAAGATTTAACTAACAAATGTTTATGCATGTCACCAAAAATTATATTATTGAACACTATATTCAAATACGCATCCAATGATATAATTTTTGCTGACCTGCACTAACATTTTGTCAATTAAATCTTTGGTCAAAATTTAACACAAATTACAAAGGGGACCAATAAACCAGGACGGAGGTAGATTCCATCAACCGAACTGATTGCATCCATATCCCACATTTAGACATAAGTAAACATAGATTAAACATACTCAGACATAGATAATAAGTATACACAAGCATAGTTCAACCATACATACATAGTTCAACCGTCATTAAGCATACTCAAGCGCATTTATAGTTAAGACACTACATAGCCATACATAGTTCGATCCCACATCTCATCTCATCTGCCGGCACGATCCTGAAGCTTCTCCAGGTACGCGGCGTGCGCCACCCTGCGAGAATACTTCTGCTTGAAGGAGCCAACGGCTCGTCCTCTTGCATGCGCCAGAACACTTTGGTACTCATGATGAAGCTTTTGGTAGCAAAATGGGCATCAAAAGCCGCCGTCCCAGGTCCTAATACACCTATTATGCATTCCCGCATAAAGCTCCCTGAGGATTTTCCTCTTGTACCTCCTCTGGCCATCTTCATCCTCGCTGTCGACATCGTCAGACAGCACCTATACATATAGTAAAAAAATGTGGCATCAAATTAATGTTTACAAACTAATCTCTAGCGAACATTTGGCAATTGCCAAAATTGGGCATCAAATCAATGTTTGCATGTCGTAAAGTAGGATTAGGAATTTATGGCTATTTTTTAGACATATCCAGAGATTATGGTTCGATTTTTAAGCACAATCGTCTATGTACACACCAATCTCGAAGAAAATAATGGCACAAACATATATGTAGGTCATTCAAAATCAATTGTCAAGATCTGGCTAGGAATTATTAGCACGAACACTAACCCTAGTCGGATTATTAGCAGAAATCATTTGCACAGATGAAACAACTAATCACTTATCACTTGTACCATTCAAACAATCAATACACTACATGGATCTAACGAAACTTACTCAGATTTCATGAATTGGGAGAACATAACCATAGGATTTCTATTCCAAAATGGGGGAGGCAGGACACAGGAGTAACCAGAGAAACCCTAGGATGTATTTGACACATAAATGGGTATAGATGACTAGCCGGTTCTCCCTCGTCGTCGGAGTCATCGCCCGAGTCATCACCAGAGTAGGTGTGAACCTCCGGCTCCGGCTGTGGAAGCACGACGACGTCAGGGTACATCGATACCTCGCCAGCGGCAACGGTAACCTCTGTCTCCATCTCCACGCCGTGCTCCGGTGCTTCAGCAGCCCCAGCGTCGCCACTCCTTCCGATGGGGCGCTTCGGCGGCATCCTCATACACTAACGGCTTTGAGGACTGAGAGCGGCATCGAGGATGCAAGCGGAGAGAGAGGATTGTGTGTGTGGCGAGGATGGGGGGTGCGGTCGCTCGGGCGCGCCATTAATATGGAGTAGTGGGAGAGAGGCTGGCGGCGGTCAAACCGCTGGCTCGCCTCCCGGTGAGCCTGCGCACCGGACTACTGGCATGCTTACCGTCATTTCACACAGCTACTCGCATGCCTCCCGATGACACTGCGCAGCGAGCATGCCTCCCGTCAATTCACACACCTGCATGGACGCCTCCCGGTCTGCCTGCGCGGTGGACGGCTCGCATGCGTCCCGTCAACTCACACCTGCTCGCACGGCACACGGGTCGCGTGGCGGCACACATATTGTTTTTCTATTTTGATGATTAATGCTGCTGCTTTATTGCTTAACCGAAGCATGGCACATATCCATTGTTGGTCTAACACCCACGGTTCGATAAATAATCTATTTGCGATATTGGTTCCCAATTATTAATAATCTCCCGTTTGTAAGAAGATAAAGATTACATCAAAATTGGTCTCAAATTTGACAAAAAAAGTACAATGCCACTGTATATTGGTGTCCATATGACAACACGATAAGTTTCATGAATTTCAAATAAGTTTTGGATGTACTAGAATTTAAAAATCAAGATTCTCAATGTTTGAAATTTCTTGCACGGGGAGTAAACATGCACCCAGTGAGACACATGTGTTTTTCCAATCCATTTAGGTGCACTGTCACGTGTGCATGTAGCTCAAATTTGATTTTTGCACATTATACCCCTAGAAAATCAATCAATGTACTAAAACGTCTTAATGATCTCTGGGTTTTTTTTTCAAAATTAAAACATCCCTCCTTTGGTAACATATGTTCACCGCGGGAAAATTTAACATGCATCGTAGTTGCGGTGGATGCGCGGTGTGTGTGTGTGTGTGTGTGTGTGTGTGTGCGTCTGGGGGCGGGGTGGCTGGCAGTAGACTACGAGTTGTGAGCCACCGTGTGGGTTGACCATTTTGTTAGGCAGGTGCCACATCAGAGTCGCGAATTCATTATTTAAAACATTACACAACCCTTTCATACATACATGTTTTGGCCACATGTAGTCGGTGGTTGTCCTACACGACACTCACTCGCGTGTGACAGTTTCTGTGGGCCCGCGAGGTCGTCGTCCATCACTTTGACCAACAGCCGGCAGAGAGGTTAATTTGACCAGCAAGGTAGAATCTTTTTTGTTTGTGTTATGGTGGGAGTATATAGTACGCGTCGAAGAGGTGGGAGGGGACTAGCATATATACTATACGTACGCGTCCGTGAACAAGTACACCTCACTCAGTGTCGGGACTTTTCGGTTTCCGAGGCACGTGCCACATCAAAGTTGTGAATTGGCTATTCAAACATCACACAACACCTCTTTGGGCCACATGCATGCAGGCGGTGGTTATCCTAGGACACTTACGTGTGACGCTTCCATCTGTGGGCCCGTGAGGTCATCGTCGATGCATGCATCACTTTGACCTACATCGGGAGAGGTTAATTAATTTCACCATCAAGGAGGATTCTTTTTGGGTTGTATTACGGTAGGAGCATATAGTATGCGTTGAAGAGGGGGAAGGGGACCATCATATGTAGTACGCTTCATGAACCACGCTCTGTGTGGGGACTTCACGGTTTTCGAGGCATGTGCCACATCAATGTTGTGCATTTTGGGTATTCAACATATGTTTGGCCCACATGCAAAGCGATGGTGATTGTCCTCTCGCATCCACTCACGCGGTTATCAGTGATATCGATGCTTTCCATCTCTGGGCCCGCTTGGTCCATTACTACTTTTCCTGACAATGAGAGAGGTTAATTTGACTTAGGAGGGGATTATTTTTTTGTTTGTAATACGGTATATAGGTCATGCTCTTGGATGACATGATACAGTTTGAGCACACACATTGCTACTTCTTGAGCTTGCGTTGGTTTTTCCCTTGAAGAGGAAAGGGTGATGCAGCAAAGTAGAGATAAGTATTTCCCTCTGTTAAGAACCAAGGTATCAATCCAGTAGGAGATACACGCAAGTCTCCAATCTATGCACCTACACAAACAATCAAACACTTGCACCCAACGCGATAAAGGGGTTGTCAATCCCTTCACGGTCACTTGCAAAGGTGAGATATGATAGAGATACATATAAAAGCTTACTAAAACGTAAAACAAAATAACAGTAAATAAATTGCAGCAGGGTATTTTCGGGTTTTTTTGTTTATAGATCTGAAAATATATGATGGAAAATAGACCCGGGGGCCATAGGTTTCACTAGAGGCTTCTCTCTTGAAGGCAAATAGTACAGTGGGTGAACAAATTACTGTCGAGCAATTGATAGAAAAGCGCAAAGTTATGACGATATCCAAGGCAATGATTATGAATATAGGCATCACGTCCGTGTCAAGTAGACTGAAACGATTCTGCATCTACTACTATTACTCCACACATCAACCGCTATCCAGCATGCATCTAGAGTATTAAGTTCATCAGAACGGAGTAACACCTTAAGTAAGATGACATGATGTAGAGGTATAAACTCAAGCAATATGATGAAAACCCCATCTTTTTACCCTTGATGGCAACAATACAATATGTGCCTCGCTACCCCTACTTTGTCACTGGGTGAGGACACTGCAAGATTCAACCCAAAACTAAGCACCTCTCCCATTGCAAGAAGAACCAATCTAGTTGGACAAACCAAACCGATAATTCGAGGAGAAATACAAAGATATCAAATCATGCATATAAGAATTCAGAGAAGATTCAAATAATATTCATAGATAAACTGATCATAAATCCACAATTCATCGGATCTCGACAAACACACCGTAAAAGAATATTACATTGGATAGATCTCCAAGAACAACGAGGAGAACATGGTATTGAGGATCAAAGAGAGAGAAGAAGCCATCTAGCTACTAGCTATGGACCCGTAGGTTTGTGGTAAACTACTCACGCTTCATCGAAAGGGCGATAGAGTTGATGTAGAAGCCCTCCGTGATCGAATCCCCCTCCGGCAGGATGCCGAAAAAGGCCCCAAGATGGGATCTCACGGGTACAGAAGGTTACGGCGGCGAAAAAGTATTTTGGTGGACGCTTCTGGTGGTTGGGGAATATTTCTGAATTTATAGGCCAAAGATTAGGGTTGGAGGACTCCTGTGGGGCCCACAAGCCAGGGGCGCCCCCCTAGGGCACGCCCTGAGGGCTTGTGGAGCCCTCGAGACTCTTCTGCCTTCCTCTCCAAGTCCTACGTGTGTCTTCTGGTCCAAGAAAAATCATCGCGAAAGTTTTATTCCGTTTGGACTCCGTTTGGTATTCCTTTTCTGTAAAACTCAAAAAACAAGGAAAAAACAGAAACTGGCACTGGGCTCTAGGTTAATAAGTTAGTCCCAAAAATAATATAAAATAGCATAATAATGCATATAAAACATCCAAAACAGATAATATAATAGCATGGAACAATCAAAAAATACAGATACGTTGGAGACGTATCAAGCATCCCCAAGCTTAATTCCTGCTCGTCCTCGAGTAGGTTAATGATAAAAACAAAATTTTTGATGTGGAATGCTACCTAACATATTTACCCATGTAATTTTCTTTATTGTGGCATGAATATTTAGATCCATAAGATTCAAAACAAAAGTTTAATATTGACATAAAAACAATAATACTTCAAGCATACTAATAAATCAATCATGTCTTCTCAAAATAACATGGCCAAAGAAAGTTATCCCTACAAAATCATATAGTATGGCTATTTTCCATCTTCATCACACAAAGTATTAAATCATGCACAACCCCGATGAGAAGCCAAGAAATTGTTTCATATTTTTTATGTTCTCAAACTTTTTCAACTTTCACGCAATACATGAGCGTGAGCCATGGATATAGCACTATAGGTGGAATAGAATATGGTGGTTGTGGAGAAGACAAAAAGAAGGAGATAGTATCACATCAACTAGGCGTATCAACGAGCTATGGAGATGCCCATCAATAGATATCAATGTGAGTGAGTAGGGATTGCCATGCAACGGATGCACTAGAGCTATAAGTTTATGAAAGCTCAAAAAGAAACTAAGTGGGTGTGCATCCAACTCGCTTGCTCCCGAAGACCTAGGGTAATTTGAGGAAGCCCATCATTGGAATATACAAGCCAAGTTCTATAATAAAAAATTCCCACTAGTATATGAAAGTGACAACATAGGAGACTCTCTATCATGAAGATCATGGTGCTACTTTGAAGCACAAGTGTGGTAAAAGGATAGTAGCATTGCCCCTTCTCTCTTTTCTCTCATTTTTTTCTCTCTTTTTTTGGTTTGGGCTTCTTTTGGCCTCTTTTATTTTTGTAAAGTCCGGAGACTCATCCCAACTTGTGAGAGAATCATAGCTTCCATCATCCTTTCCTCACATGGGACAATGCTCTAATAATGATGAGCATCACACTTTTATTTACTTACAACTCAAGAATTACAACTCGATACTTAGAACAAAAATATGACTGTATATGAATGCTTCCGGCGGTGCATCGGGATGTGCAATGATCAAGAGAGACATGTATAAAAAAATATGAACAGTGGCCTTGCCACAAATACTATGTCAACTACATGATCATGCAAAGCAATATGACAATGATGAAGCATGTCATAATAAATGGAACGGTGGAAGTTGCATGGCAATATATCTAGGAATGGCTATGGAAATGCCATAATAGGTAGGTATGGTGGATGTTTTGAGGAAGGGTATATGGTGGGTTTAGTGCACCGGTGAAAGTTGCGCGGTACTAGAGAGGCTAGCAATGGTGGAAGGGTGAGAGTGCGTATAATCCATGGGCTCAACATTAGTCATAAATAACTCACATACTTATTGCAAATGTCTATTAGCTATCGAAACAAAGTACTACACGCATGCTCCTAGGGGGATATATTGGTAGGAAAATACCATCGCTCGTCCCCGACCGCCACTCATAAGGAACACAATCAATAAATAAATCATGCTCCGACTTTATCACATAACGGTTCACCATACGTGCATGCTACGGGAATCACAAACTTTAACACAAGTATTTCTACCAATCCAAAATTACTCACTAGCATGACTCTAATATCACCATCTTTATATCTCAAAACAATCATAAGGAATCAAACTTCTCATAGTATTCAATGCTCTTTATATGAAAGTTTTTATTATATCCCTCTTGGATGCCCATCATATTAGGACTAAATTCATAACCTATGAAAATTACCATGCTATTTAGATAGACTCTCAAAATAATATAAGTGAAGCATGAGAGTTCAACAATTTCTATAAAATAAAGCCACCGCCGTGCTCTAAAAAGATATAAGTGAAGCACTAGAGCAAAATTGCCTAGCTCAAAAGATATAAGTGAAGCACATAGAGTATTCTAATAAATTCACGATTCATGCGTGTCCCTCTAAAAAGGTGTGTACATCAAGGATGATTATGGCAAACTAAAAAGAAAATACTCATATCATACAAGACGCTCCAAGCAAAACACATATCATGTGGTGAATAAAAATATAGCCTCAAGTAAATTTACCGATGGACGAAGACGAAAGAGGGGATGCCATCCGGGGAATCCCCAAGCTTAGATGCTTGGTTGTCCTTGAATATTAACTTGGGGTTCCTTGAGCATCCCCAAGCTTAGGCTCTTGCCACTCCTTATTCCATAGTCCATCAAATCTTCACCCAAAACTTGAAAACTTCACAACACAAAACTCAACAGAAAACTCATGAGATCCGTTAGTATAAGAAAATAAATCACCACTTTTTGGTACCATTGTGAACTCATTCTTTATTTATATTGGTGTAATATCTACTGTATTCCAACTTCTCCATGGTTCATACCCCCCGATACTACCCATAGATTCATCAAAATAAGCAAACAACACATAGAAAACAGGATCTGTCAAAAACATAACAGTCTGTAGCAATCTGAAAACTTCGTATACTTATGTAAATCAAAAAATTCTGAAAAATTAGGAAAACCTGGGAAATTTGTATATAATTCTTGTGTAAACAATTCAGATCAAAATCACACTTCTGTGATTTTTTTTCAAATTGTTTTACTGAGCGCGAAAATTTCTGTTTTTCAGCAAGATCAAATCAACTATCACCGTAAGCCATCCCAAAGGTCTTACTTGGCTCAAACACTAATTGAAACACCAAAACACAATTAATACAGAGGTAATAATGTGTATTTATTTAAAAACAGGACCAAAAATAAAAACATTAAAATAAAATTGGGTTGCCTCCCAACAAGCGCTATTGTTTAAAGCCCCTAGCTAGGCATAAAACATAGATCTAGGTATTGTAATAGAAGTGAAGGAGATCATCCATCCTCATCTCATATTCCCTCCTTTCGGTAGAAAGCTTTCTTTGCAGCAAACAAAAATAATCAAAGGGGCTAAATTTTATAGGATAAGGATCTATAAGATCAAGTTTGGGAGGAATTGGTTCCTCCTTCGGCCCTTTGTATTTGATAATTATTTCTTCATTGTAAACGTTCCTTTGATTAAATGGCCTAAGTCTATCCCTAAGCACAAACCCTAATCCATTATTTTGTATAGAAAAATTGTCATTGAGCTCAAAAGTTTTATCAATCAAAACATCGGTAGGGACTTTCTTTCTTAGGTTTTCATTGTAAGCAACATAATCCGGAGATTGTAATCTCCTAGTTTCTTATTGATTAAAAAGGATCTCTTCTATAGGGGGACAACCACCATTAATATTATAATGATTAAATATTTCACTGGCCTCTTTCATGATAAACCTAAACTAATGAGCTAGAAATATAGGGGTGACACGTTTAACAGAAGGATCATGAATATTAGAGAATTCTAGTAAAAGCCTTTGTATGCATGGATGCATGTGAACAAATTGTCTTTCGAATTCAACTATAAGCAAAGATATTGCATCCGCAAGGCTAATTGTTTTATTCATAATTGACCCTCCAAGCATAGGTAAAGTACCGACACAAGTAAAGAAATCTTGAATAACCCCTTTTCCAATAATATTACCGCTACCTACACGGAATTTTTTAGTATGAATAATAGTGGGTTCTTCTCCATGAGGATCATTATTGGCAAAATCATTAAAACTTCCATCAAGATTATTGCTATCTTTTTCAATGATAAACTCCCCAGATTCAAACATGATGGCAACAAATCGATCTAGCAAACGAGCAAATGAAAAGATGAACGGAAAAAGGGCGAATAAAAAGGCAAATCTTT
Organism: Thinopyrum elongatum; assembly: GCA_011799875.1. Classification (NCBI taxonomy): domain Eukaryota; kingdom Viridiplantae; phylum Streptophyta; class Magnoliopsida; order Poales; family Poaceae; genus Thinopyrum; species Thinopyrum elongatum. Next base: position 310,981,352 of record CM022299.1, on the reverse strand, counting down.
TTGTGTTTTTCTAAAATCATTTTAGAAGTGGGGGAGAGGAAAACGAGAGGCAAATGACAAATAATGTAACGCAAGAGATGAGAGTTTATGGTGGGTACTTGGTAGGCTTGATGTAGATCTCCCCGGCAATGGCGCCAGAAATTCTTCCTGCTACTTCTTGAGCTTGCGTTGGTTTTTCCCTTGAAGAGGAAAGGGTGATGCAGCAAAGTAGAGATAAGTATTTCCCTCAGTTAATAACCAAGGTATCTGTCGGCGTACGACACCTATGGGATCACGTTGATCCCTTTTATGGTTCGGCAGGGAGAGAGGTATGCACAAAGAGCAGATCCAACGATCAACGCGAGGGGATTTTACCCAGGTTCAGGCCGCTCAGAAGCCTAATACCCTACTCCTGCTTTGGTTTATTATGGGTGTTTAAGCCCAAGCTTCAAGAGCGCTCGCAGTGAACAGTATGTTCGAGCAGCAGCTACGCATGCAGAATGGGCCAGAGAGTCCCTCCCCCTGTAGCTACGCCTTGGGCCTCCTTTTATACGTCCAAGGGGTCACCAACAGTGGCGTACAGTACATACAAGATGTGTAAAGTTGCTACAATGTTTACATGTTTATCACTGACGATTTAGGACAAATGCATTAAATGCTTTGTTTAGGTGTCCCTTACTTTCTTGGGGATGGAAAAAGGGCCCGTCCCATCAGCACCGCTTAAGTCCGTCCACCACTAGTGCCATGACACGCATCCTAGAGGACAAAACCCAAATGACATGCTGGCCGCTGCGCTCGAGCAGTGGCAGGGTGGCGGAGTCTTGCCGGGTGTGAGTCTTGCCGGGTCTTTGCAAGCCATCCCGGCAAGTATCTTGCCGGGGATCCGGCCTTTGGGCTTCTGTCTTCTGGTCACTGGTTTGAATGCCTTCTTGATAGTCTTGCACTTGATTCCAGCTATCCCCCGGCAGGCCTTGCCGCTGGTATGGCTACAACCGTCCGTGCACAAGTATGGGGTACTAAAGGACCCAAACTTTAGTACACCGACAGGAGCCCCCGGGCCTATGCCATACACGGGTGCGAGGCGTTGTTGGGCTAGGCCCAAACAGTGCATGAGCATGCGTGGCAGGAGTTAGCTGTCGTAATTATCTCGTTTACCGTGCTTCCCCACAATGCATATTGAATGCACGACGCGGGATATGTGCGCGAAACGACCGCTGTAGCAGCGCGCTCGCAAAAGTGCATTCACATTGATTAGAAAGGAGGCATCCCCGTGCCTTCCCCATAAAAAGGAATCCACAGAGGCGCCATTCATTTACCTTTCATCCTTTCCAATCTGGAAACCGCCGTCGCCTTCTTCCTCGAACTCAAAGCAGAGCCCCTCCCATCCATCCGCCGCCTCCACTCTCTCATCGCCCTCAGCCCCTGCTTCCTCGGTTGCCATGCCGCCCAAAGTGAGCAAGGGCAAAGAGGTGAAAACCTTCGATTCGGGTGCGTAGGCGGCGGAGAGCGAGCTGGTGAAGATGTGGAAGGAGCACGTTGTCTTCGCCCCGCCGCTCGACGAGAGCGCCCTGAAGAATCGGTATCTGTGCATGTGGGGGAGGGAGACGAAGGCTCATCCCGCTACTCGTGTGAATCCTGCTTCCTCGGAGGGTGGCCCAGATAAATTCCCTTTCTTTGCCGCATACTTTTATTGCGGGCTCTGCCCTCCGTTTTCTGATTTCTTCATTGACATCATGTACACATACGGCTTCCGTCTCTTGGATTTCACGCCGAATGCCGTGACATGCATGTCAGTCTTCGCCCATCTCTGTGAAAATTTCGCCGGAGTAATCCCCAACTCATCCCTCTTTCGCCACTATTTCATTCCCCGTATCGAAAATGGAGATGCCCTTTCCGGTTCTATCGCCTGGATTCCAAGGGCATGGAATAAAGAGATATACCCAGAAGGGCTCTACCGTATGAAGTGGGAAGAATGGCGGGGCGAATGGTGCTGGATTAAGGAGAAAGATCCTCAGCCTTTCTGTCTGCCGTGACAAACGAAAGTGGCCCCGCGACAATGACTGGAGTGCCCTCGATCCTCAAGACGAGAAGCTCACAATCGCAATTACCAGGATCCACCGTCTCAAGGCTGCCGGGCTCACAATAGAAATGATTGGCGCTGATTTCCTTCGCCGCCGCATCGCCCCTCTGCATAACAAAGGGAGACCAGCCTGGGAGTTTCGGAATGCGGCAGATATCATGAGGCTATGTCCTGGTTTGAACAACAACTTGATGATCATGCAGCACATAGCTCTCTGCCACAAACTGTTCCGGCCCGGCGGGAAATATAAGTTGCCGGCGAGCGTAATTCCTATGTGCAACAACGCCGCTCTGACCTCAATCATCGCCATGATGCCAGCGTGTAATGCTCACGGCCTTGATAGAACTTGGGTCAAGCCATCCGCAGAGCAAGCAAAGGGGTTCTTTGACAATCTGTCGGAAAGAGCCATCCGGGAAGAGACAAATCTCATCCGCCCCACTACTGACGAAGAAGTGGCGTATATCGCCAGCAGGGCGGAAGAGGCGAATCTTGCCGCAGAGGCCGGTAGCGCTGGCTTCGTGGAAGGGGAGACCAGTGAAGAAGAAGTGATGTCAGAGGAAAATCTTGCCGGGCAAGGTGAGACTGCCGGGGAGCAGAGTGGCACAGCTGCCGGGAGCCCTTCCGTCGATGTAACATCCCAAATTTTCAATCTGGAATGTTATACATAGGTCATCATATGCATATCATATTTTATTTGCATTTCGTTTGTGATCCTAGAAATCTTAAGCAACTCAAGGACCCACAGAGAGAGTTGGGGATTTCGTTTATTTTCATATTTGAATTTTCTCAAATATTGAAAAGAGGATCATTTTGGTTTTATTTATTTTTCTCTCCGAAATATTTCATATTCAAAAAATAAATGATAGGAGATAATATGACTTCTCCAAAATAAAAGAAATATTGGAGGAAAATGTTAAAATCAAATAAATAATTTTATTTGGGTTTTATCGCTATTTTATTGGAATTAGAAAAATATGCATTTTTCAAAATTGCATTAGAGTCCCAAATAAATGTTCACCTTGTCCGGTAGATTTTTAGAGGACGGGGAAAATTTATCTCAGGATTTTTGGAGTCCGTTTAGTATTTCTTTTCTTTGTTTTTCTACGCGGAATTATTAAAAAAAAATCGCCCGACTGGGCCAAAGGCCCAGCCGAGCAGGCCGGCCCAGCCACCACCGCCTTCGTCCCCGGGACGGACTCCTGCCGCCGCCGCCGAGTCCGGCTCGAGCACGCCTGGCCACCGCCTCCACCTCGCCCCTTCCCCAAGCCGAGCCCCCCCTCTGAGCTCCTTAAATACCGCCGCCACCCCCGCCTTCGCCTCACCCCGAGCCGCAGCAGCAGCAGCAGCCGCAGCCGCCGCCGCACACCGCCTGCCGAGCCTGCCGCCGCTGCCGCCGCCGCTGCAGCGCCGCCGCCGCCGCCTGCCGTCCGAGCCGCCGCGCCGCACCCCGCCGCCGCCCCTCAGCGCCTCGCCTCGCCGGAGCCGCCGCCTGGCCGCCGGAGCAGCCGCCTCGCCGCCTCAGCCGCCGCCGTCGGATCTCGTCGCCCCGTTTTTTTTTCGGTTTAGGTAAAAACCGATCGGTTTTTTTAGAAACCCTAGATCCCGTTTTTTTTCTTCCGGTTTAGTTATCCAGCGGACGTTCGTCCGTACGTTCATTTTAACGAACGCTGTTCACCCGTTAGTCACAGACAGTGAACGTTCGTTCGTTAGCCTGTTCGTCAGTTTTTCTTTTTCCAGGGTTTTTCGCGATTATTTTCGATCGCGATTTCTGATCCGATTTTTCGTTTTAGTTTATCTTTTCGCTCGTTAATCGGAATCAGGCGATTCAAGCGCCTAGAGTTTCGTCTCGAAGCCCTCTTTCTGTTTAATCAACTTAAACAAGTTTTTGCTACTGTAAAATTTGACTTTAGTCCAGATTAGTAATCGAAGCTTGTTTCTTTCGCAGTTTGAGTTTCGTTGCTTCGTTTGATTTGATTCTTTTTGCAAACCGGAGTTCTTAAGTTGAACTTTCTGGTTAGATCTCTTATTTGAGTTTTACCTGTGCTTCTAGTTGAGTGCTTATTGTATGCTTGTTTGTTTGCGATAGAGTACCCGGAGTGCGAAGCGTGCTACTACGAGTCTCTAGGATTTGCAGATCGTCAGCAAGGCAAGTAACACATTGATCATACTTCTTTCATACCCAGTTTTTATGCATTAGTTTCAATCCTCAAACACTGCATGATTAGGATGTGATTAACTTGTGGGTATTGGGAAGTAGATGATGAGGTAGAACCTATTGCCCTTCATTATCAAACCCTTGGGAGTTACTTCTACGTTATGCTTATATTGCCATGCTATGCTCGTAGACGTGGATTGGGTTTTGAGTGTATCCATGATAGATGTGAGATTGTTAATTAATGGTTAACTTAAGGTGGCTACTTAAACACACATTTGGGTGGATTGGTTGCGGGCACCTGGGGATATACCAGTGTTGTCCATTTGGTTCGCCACCCAGGCTCAAAGGGATCATAAGATTATTCATGCTAGAAACTTCCGTGTGCATCCACAAGCTATTATGGGCTCTAGCATAGTTGAGTATGTTGCATGACCTCTTCCAGTTGTAGGCTAGCAGATGTAGGGGATGTAGGTCTTTACTGTCTACTCAGGGTTAGAGTTAACGCTTCTGAAAGACTGTGTCTCGGTCATCCGTTTCTCAAACACCATGTAGTGCGAGAATTCCAACGGAGGAGATCGAGTCTTGTGGGGAAAAGTGCACAAACCTCTGCAAAGTGTAAAAACTAATCATGATTAGCCGTGTCCCCGGTTATGGACATCTTGAGTATCTGGTATTTGAATTATTGATTTGATCTCATCACTCTAAATTAATTTGTTGCGTTTAATGATTACTTTTAAATGGGATTGAGAGGGGGATTTACCTTCTCAATGTTTTCAACAAACTCAGTAGTAAATAAAAATTTATTCCTTTGTTGTAGGGAAAATTTGCTTTTCGCAAAACAATATAACCCTAGAGCCTTCCACCAGTCATATATGCATGTAGTGATAGCATTTATCTGTTCATTGCTCTATTGTGTTATATTGCCAGCATATTCCATGTGCTGACCCGTTTCGGGCTGCACAATATCATGTTGCAGACTTTTCAGACGAAGAGTAAGGTGCGCTAGGTCGTTGTCATGCACTCAGCTATGCCGTTGGAGTTGATGGACTCACTTTATCTTCCAAGCCTTCCGCTGTTATCTTATTTAGATGGCCTTACGCCATATTTATTGTAATAAGTTCTCTTTTGAGACATTCGATGTAATAAGTGTGTGATTGCACTCTGTTATAAATCCTTCGAGTACTGTGTGTGTCAGCATTACCGATCCAGGGATGGCACTTATGCACAGAGACTTCGATCCATTCGGGTCGAGTCGCTACAAAGATGGTATCAGAGCACACGCTGACTGTAGGACACGACCACTAAGAAAAGCCATAGGTCACTCTTCTCTACTCATTTCTGACTCTCTCCATCTTCTACTCTCTAGGATGGCGGACTCAAGGAACAAGTTTGCACAACCGGATGAAGACACACCTTTTGGACGACACTTGAAGGAAGTCACTAGGTACCTGAACATCAGAATACCATGCTTCACCGGGACCTACACCGCCACTGTACCAGAAGAGGAGCGTTGGATGATTCGAGTTCAAGTTCCAGGAAGGACATTCACGCCAATTACTGAGCCCATAGAGTTTTCCTTTGATGCACCAACCTGGAGTCTAGGAAAGAGCATGGCAGCCCACATCGCCATGGGACGCATCGGCGAAATGTATCACAAGGATCTTAAGGACACCATCTACCAGATATGTGGACGCCAAGATGAGCAATGGGAGATGATCAGCACCAGGAGGGACAGGTCCATTGCAGCTTTCATCCAGGAGTTAAACCAGCACATTCGTCGACAGGAGAACCAGATGTGTGCAAGCATGACAGACCTGAAGAAGGTGATGACCAGGAACATGGAGCTAGAAGAGGAACTCAAGTATACATGTGATGGATACGAAGAGGAAATCGCAATACTAGTGGAGAAGAATGACGACCTGACAAGGAAGCTAGGAGTATTCATGGGAGACCCCGCGCCAGGAGTAGAAGACAACGAACCCGAGGAAATTCATTCTGAAGACTACATCATCATCGATGACACCGACTCCGACCCCGACAGTAGTAATGATGATTATGAAGACAAAGCTGGAGCGGATATCATGGAGTCTTCCACCGATCAAAATTTCTAGATGACCACCATATCATTAGTATTTTCCCCATGTATATAGTAGTAGTCCGAGCACTGTAACGAGAGTTAGACCGATTGTATGCCCTTGCTTGAATTGATTTTGGTGTGATATGAATGTGTTTGTCTCATGTGCATATGGGTAGTGCTACCTCACTAGACCTTACTCTATTCTCATCTCTTTCCTCTAAACCCATCAGATGCCTCCGAGACACGACACAGGATTTATCTTCCCATCGGAGATCACGCAGTTGATCCAGCAGCAGAATGCCTTGATGCAGATACTAGTCCAGAACCAAGGCAACAACAACAACAACCCACCGCCCCCACCTCCAGTTGACAACCTAGCCCGTTTTCTGAGGTTGCAGCCGCCAGTGTTTTCCAGCAGCACCGAGCCAATAGTTGCTGATGACTGGCTACACAGGATTGGAAGGGAGTTGACCACCGCAGGATGCACAGATGCTGAGAAGGTGTGTTTTGCCGCACATCAATTGAATGGACCCGCAGCCTAATGGTGGGAGAATTACACAGCCACTTTCCCTATAGCCAATGTCACCTGGGATCAGTTTCAGCAAGCATTCCGCACTGCACATGTATCAACTGGAGCTATGAGCATGAAGAGGCGTGAGTTTCGCAACTTGCGCCAGGGAAACCGTACTGTGGGGCAGTACGTGGATGAGTTCAGTAAGTTAGCTCGCTATGCCCCGGATGATGTGGCCACTGATGCCGCAAAGCAGGAGAAGTTTATGGAAGGGTTGAATGATGAGATGAGCATGCAGCTGATGGTAGCAACATTCGCTAACTACCAGGAGTTGGTAGACCGGGCTCTTATGATTGAAGGGAAACAACAACAGATTGATAGCCGCAAAAGGAAGTATGGACAAGGGAAGTACAATTCAGGAGCTCAGCAGAAGCCTCGTTTTACCCCGAACTCGGGAGGATATACACATAACCATGGAGGCCATACTCACAATGGAGGAAGTTCGCATAACCATAGTGGCCCCAAGAATGGAAACGGGAATGGAGCAGGCAGCAATCAGAACCGCTCTAACCCAGCCACACCCGCCAAGAAGGATCAAAGTCACATTACTTGTTTCAAGTGCGGGAAGACTGGACACTACGCCAATGAGTGTCCTGAACCGAAGAATGGTAATGGCAATGGAAGCTGTGGGAAGAAGCCCAACCCTTTCAACAGGGGAGAAGTGAACCACGTTAACGTGGAAGAGGTTGAAGAGCAGCCAGATGTAGTTATAGGTAAGTTTTTGGTTAAGTCATTTACTGCAATCGTTCTTTTTGATACTGGTGTATCGCATTCATACGTTTCAAGGGGATTTGTGGACAAGTTTAAGTTACCCACCTTAACCCTTAGGTCACCCATGCTAGTAAGCTCACCAGGAGCAGAGTATATGGCCAGCCGATGGTGTGATCGGTTACCCTTAACCATTGGTAGCCATGTATTTCCCTCAAACTTAATAATTTTGGAGTCACAAGGATTGGATATAATACTAGGCATGGATTGGTTGTCGAAGTATGGAGGAAACATTGACTGTACAAGTAGGTCAATTCTGCTCACCACCCCAGAGGGAAAAAGGATTAAGTATGTATCCAGGTATGCGCCAAAGAGGACACAAGTAAATTCCCTCTCAGGAGTTGTTCAGGAGGAAGTGCCAGTAGTGAAGGATTACCCAGATGTATTTCCAGAGGAGTTACCAGGCATGCCGCCGGATCGAGACATTGAGTTTTTGATAAAGCTGTTGCCAGGCACCGGACCAATATCGAAGAGACCATACCGGATGCCCGCAAATGATCTGGAGGAGATTAAGAAGCAGATCAAGGAGTTATTGGAGAAAGGTTACATTCGACGAAGTTCATCACCGTGGGGAGCACCAGTGCTTTTAGTTGAGAAGAAGGATGGATCATTGAGAATGCTTGTTGATTATCGTGCATTGAATGAAGTGACGATCAAGAACAAGTACCCACTGCCGATGATTAATGATTTGTTTGATCAGTTGCAAGGAGCTGAAGTATTCTCTAAGATCGATCTGAGATCAGGATACCACCAGTTAAAAATCCGGGAACAGGATATACCTAGGACAGCCTTCACCACCAGGTATGGGCTATATGAGTATACGGTTATGTCATTTGGATTAACTAATGCCCCCGCCTATTTTATGAGTATGATGAATAAAGTGTTCATGGAGTTCTTGGATAAGTTTGTCGTAGTATTCATTGATGATATCTTGGTATACTCGAAGAATGAAGAGGAGCACAAGGAACATTTGCGTTTGGTTCTCGAGAAGCTCAGGGAACGTCAGTTGTATGCCAAGTTCAGCAAATGTGAGTTTTGGTTGAAGGAAGTTGGATTTCTTGGACATGTTATATCAGGAGAAGGTGTAGCAGTAGACCCCACCAAGGTTTAGTCAGTCACTGAGTGGTTGGCACCCACCTCAGTTGGAGAGATCCGCAGCTTTCTTGGACTTGCAGGATATTATCGGAGATTTATTGAGAATTTTTTGAAGATTGTTAAGCCTATGACGGAGTTACTGAAGAAGGACACCAAATTCAAATGGACAGATGAATGTGAGGCAAGTTTTCAGGAGCTGAAGAAACGTTTGGTTACAGCCCCAGTACTGATTCTGCCAGATATACACAAGGATTTCCAAGTGTATTGCGACGCTTCTCGCTTAGGACTTGGAGGTGTACTTATGCAGGATGGAAAAGTTGTCTCATATGCCTCACGTCAGCTTCGACCGCATGAGTTGAATTATGCCACGAATGATTTGGAGTTAGCAGCTGTAGTTCATGCACTCAAGACCTGGAGACATTTTCTTATTGGGAATCGTTGTGATGTGTACATGGATCATAAGAGTTTGAAGTACATTTTCACACAGAAGGAGCTGAATCTTAGGCAGAGGAGATGGTTGGAGCTTATAAAGGATTATGACATGAAGCTGCATTATCACCCAGGAAAGGCCAATGTCGTAGCAGACGCTTTGAGCCGGAAGAGTTATGTCAATACCCTCATACGCGGAGGATTACCAAAGGAGTTAGCCGAAGATCTCAGGGAGTTTCGTTTGGAGATAGTCCCTAGAGGTTTTGTCGCAGCAATGGAGGTAACGTCAACATTATTGGGAAAAATTCGAGCAGCTCAGAAAGATGATAAGGAAATTGCTGAGATAAAGGAGAGGATGAGCAAAGGAAAAGCCAAAGGTTTTCGTGAGGATGAGCACGACACTTTGTGGTTTGAGGACCGTGTTTATGTACCCAATAATGCGGAGATCAGGAAGTTGATACTACAGGAAGCTCATGACTCGCCATACTCGATACACCCCGGAAACACCAAGATGTATTTGGATCTAAAGGAGCGTTTCTGGTGGACTGGTATGAAGAAGGACATTGCCGAGTATGTAGCCGTATGTGATGTATGTCAGAGAGTGAAGGAAGAACATCAGAAGCCAGCAGGATTACTGCAGCCTATGCTGATACCCGAATGGAAGTGGGATAAGCTTGGCATGGATTTCATCACCGGATTACCCAGGACCCGATCGGGATAGGACTCTATCTGGGTAGTAGTGGATCGTTTGACCAAAGTGGCTCACTTTATCCCAGTGAAAACCACCTATACGAGTGCAAAGTTGGCCAAGATATATATGACCAGGATCGTATGTCTGCATGGAGTTCCGAGGACCATCGTATCAGATAGAGGAACACAGTTTACTTCAAGGTTTTGGCACCAGTTGCACCAGACCTTGGGAACCAGGCTAGAGTTCAGTACAGCCTTTCATCCGCAGACTGATGAACAGACCGAGAGAGTCAACCAGATTCTGGAGGACATGTTGAGAGCTTGTGCCCTAGATTACGGATCGAGTTGGGATGACAATTTGCCCTACGCGGAGTTCTCATACAACAACAGCTACCAAGCCAGTTTGAAGATGGCCCCTTTTGAAGCTTTGTATGGAAGGAGGTGCAGAACACTGTTGATGTGGGATGAAGTTGGAGACCGTCAGTTGTTTGGACCAGATTTGATTAAAGAATCTGAAGAGAAGGTTAAGTTGATTCGGGATAGACTGAAGGTAGCTCAGTCCAGACAGAAGAGTTATGCCGATACCAAGCGCAAGGAGGTAGTCTATGAAATCGGAGACAGAGCATATCTTCGTGTGTCACCTCTGTGAGGAGTTAAACTCTTTGGAGTCAAGGGAAAGTTAGCCCCGAGATTTGTAGGACCATACCGAGTTTTGGAACGTATGGGTGAAGTTGCCTACAAGTTGGAGTTACCCGACGGACTATCAGGAGTTCATGATGTGTTTCATGTTTCCCAGTTGAAGAAGTGCCATGCAGAGATGGCTGATATTCCTTCGAGAGATACAGTGCCACTGGAAGCAATTCAGTTGGATAGTGATTTGACGTACGAGGAGAAACCTGTCAAGATTCTCGAGTTTGCCAGCAGAGTTACACGTAGCAAGGTTATCAAGTTTTGCAAAGTTCAGTGGAGCCACCATACCGAGGATGAAGCCACCTGGGAACAAGAGGAAGACCTACGGAAAGACCACCCACACCTATTTTCTAGCCAACCTGAATCTCGAGGACGAGATTCGTCTTAAGGGGGGTAGGTTTGTAACATCCCAAATTTTCAATCTGGAATGTTATACATAGGTCATCATATGCATATCATATTTTATTTGCATTTCGTTTGTGATCCTAGAAATCTTAAGCAACTCAAGGACCCACGGAGAGAGTTGCGGATTTCGTTTATTTTCATATTTGAATTTTCTCAAATATTGAAAAGAGGATCATTTTGGTTTTATTTATTTTTCTCTCCGAAATATTTCATATTAAAAAAATAAATGAGAGGAGATAATATGACTTCTCCAAAATAAAAGAAATATTGGAGAAAAAATGTTAAAATCAAATAAATAATTTTATTTGGATTTTATCGCTATTTTATTTGAATTAGAAAAATATGCGTTTTTCAAAATTGCATTGGAGTCCCAAATAAATGTTCACCTTGTCCGGTAGATTTTTAGAGGATGGGGAAAATTTATTTCAGGATTTTTGCAGTCCGTTTAGTATTTCTTTTCTTTGTTTTTCTGCGTGGTATTATTTAAAAAAAAACTTTTTGCCCGACTGGGCCGAAGGCCCAGCCGAGCAGGCCGGCCCAGCCGCCACCGCCTTCGTCCCCAGGACAGACTCCCGCCGCCGGCGCCGAGTCCGGCTCGAGCACGCCTAGCCACCGCCTCCACCTCGCCCCTTCCCCAAGCCGAGCCCCCCCTCCGAGCTCCTTAAATACCGCCGCCACCCCCGCCTTCGCCTCACCCCGAGCCGCAGCAGTAGCAGCAGCCGCAGCCGCCGCCACCCACCGCCTGCCACCGCCGCCGCCGCCTGCCGTCCGAGCCGCCGCGCCGCACCCCGCCGCCGCCCCTCAGCGCCTCGCCTCGCCGGAGCCGCCGCCTCACCGCCGGAGCTGCCGCCGTCGGATCTCGTCGCCCCGTTTTTTTTTCGGTTTAGGTAAAAACCGATCGGTTTTTTTAGAAACCCTAGATCCCGTTTTTTTCTTCCGGTTTAGTTATCCAGCGGACGTTCGTCCGTACGTTCGTTTTAACGAACGCTGTTCACCCGTTAGTCACAGACAGCGAACGTTCGTTCGTTAGCCTGTTCGTTAGTTTTTCTTTTTCCAGGGTTTTTCGCGATTATTTTCGATCGCGATTTCTGATCTGATTTTTCGTTTTAGTTTATCTTTTCGCTCGTTTATCGGAATCAGGCGATTCAAGCGCCTAGAGTTTCTTCTCGAAGCCCTCTTTCTGTTTAATCAACTTAAACAAGTTTTTGCTACTGTAAAATTTGACTTTAGTCCAGATCAGTAATCGAAGCTTGTTTCTTTCGCAGTTTGAGTTTCGTTGCTTTGTTTGATTTGATTCTTTTTGCAAACCAGAGTTCTTAAGTTGAACTTTCTGGTTAGATCTCTTATTTGAGTTTTACCCGTGCTTCTAGTTGAGTGCTTATTGTATGCTTGTTTGTTTGCGATAGAGTACCCGGAGTGCGAAGCGTGCTACTACGAGTCTCTAGGATTTGCAGATCGTCAGCAAGGCAAGTAACACATTGATCATTCTTCTTTCATACCCAGTTTTTATGCATTAGTTTCAATCCTCAAACACTGCATGATTAGGATGTGATTAACTTGTGGGTATTGGGAAGTAGATGATGAGGTAGAACCTATTGCCCTTCATTATCAAACCCTTGGGAGTTACTTCTATGTTATGCTTATATTGCCATGCTATGCTCGTAGACGTGGATTGGGTTTTGAGTGTATCCATGACAGATGTGAGATTGTTAATTAATGGTTAACTTAAGGTGGCTACTTAAACACACATCTGGGTGGATTGGTTGCGGGCACCTAGGGATATACCAGTGCTGTCCATTTGGTTCGCCACCCAGGCTCAAAGGGATCATAAGATTATTCATGCTAGAAACTTCCGTGTGCAGCCACAAGCTATTATGGGCTCTAGCATAGTTGAGTATGTTGCATGACCTCTTCCAGTGGTAGGCTAGCAGATGTAGGGGATGTAGGTTGGTACTGTCTACCCAGGGTTAGAGTTAACGCTTCTGAAAGACTGTGTCTCGGTCATCCGTTTCTCAAACACCATGTAGTGCGAGAAATCCAATGGAGGAGATCGAGTCTTGTGGGGAAAAGTGCACAAACCTCTGCAAAGTGTAAAAACTAATCATGATTAGCCGTGTCCCCGGTTATGGACATCTTGAGTATCTGGTATTTGAATTATTGATTTGATCTCATCACTCTAAATTAATTTGTTGGGTTTAATGATTACATTTAATTGGGATTGAGTGGGGGATTTACCTTCTCAATGTTTTCAACAAACTCAGTAGTAAATAAAAATTTATTCCTTTGTTGAAGGGAAAAATTTGCTTTTCGCAAAACAATATAACCCTAGAGCCTTCCACCAGCCATATATGGATGTAGTGATAGCATTTATCTGTTCATTGCTCTATTGTGTTATATTGCCAGCATATTCCATGTGCTGACCCGTTTCGGGCTGCAACATATCATGTTGCAGACTTTTCAGACGAAGAGTAAGGTGCGCTAGGTCATTGTCATGCACTCAGCTATGCCGTTGGAGTTGATGGACTCACTTTATCTTCCAAGCCTTCCGCTGTTATCTTTTTTAGATGGCCTTATGCCATATTTATTGTAATAAGTTCTCTTTTGAGACATTCGATGTAATAAGTGTGTGATTGCACTTTGTTATAAATCCTTCGAGTACTGTGTGTGTCAGCATTACCGATCCAGGGATGACACTTATGCACAGAGACTTCGATCCATTCGGGTCGGGTCGCTACAGTCGAAGACGCAACCGAGGAGCAGCTGCGCGAGGAGCCCCCAGCTCCAGGGAAGAAGAAGCGTGTTCTTCGGAAAGCCGTCTTTGGTGTCCCAACACGTCAGCCTTCCTCAAGCGGTGAGGTTTCCGACAAGGGGGCGGTCGGCAAGGCTGCGCGGCGGCAAGAAGCTCAACAGCAACCCACACGACGTACAAGACGCACGACCGTGGCAACAACTGGAGTGGCAGGGGCGTCTCATACGACAGCACCAACAGCTGGAGCTGCAGGATCACATCAACCTACCGCTTCTGCCGCAACCAAGTGACCCAGGACCCCTCCTCCACTCTCTCGCACGGACACTGTAGTGGAGGTCGACTTCGACATCTCTGCTTTTAGCCTGGAAAGGGAAGAGTAAGGGCCATGCCAGATCTTTTAACTTCTGAGTTCCTGGTTTGCTTAACTCATTTGTATTGCTTTGGCCTGTCTCCATAGAGATACGGAAACATTGGCGCAAAGGATGGTGAAGAAGGCTAAGACTTCAACGGGCGATGAACCTTCGGCAAGCACCGTAGGCACACCAGAGCCCATCGTCATCAGCCCGGAGGTCAGTCCCCAACTCAGCCGCCAGCGTGAGTCCACTACTCATTTTCCGCTAGCGAGCATTGAGATGTTTATCCTTGCTACTGACATCTCCAGGCTTGCAGGAGAAGAACTGCAACAAGGAGAGCTATCGGAAGCCGTCCCCGACATGCCGCCTCTGTCAGCCACGCCGCCCAAAGATGCATCTCCGGCAAGGACTTCCACTGGCGAACCCGTTCGTGTTGAAGAGGAGCCGGTAGGCACAGGCACTGGCAGTCCTACATCGGCAACAAATGTTGCCGAGAAAGGAGAAACCACCTCTCAACAGCTCGACACAGGTAAATCGCTTGCCTCCGAGTACTTGTCACTCTGTCTTTATTTTTGTCTTCTTGAACTTCAACCTTGGTCTCATCTTGTTTCCTTCCCCGGTCTTCAGATCTTCCTTCGATGGCACAAATGGATGTTGATATCATCATCGAGGAGACTGCCAAGGATGCTGTCGCCGAGGCCAACAAAGTCACTGCTGACGGATCCACCAAGGTCGCATAGGAAGAAAATGCCAGGGGTCTGCTGAAAGGGCCGGCAAGGAGACCGGTGACCATACTGATGGCATTCCTGCAACAGGAGCGCCTGGTGCTGCACTGATCACGGAACCCCCTGTTGCCGGTGAGGCGGTTGTCAAAGACCAACCGTCAACATCCGAAGCCCCTCCATCAAGCAGATACCTTAAGGTTGCCGACAACCTGTTCGTCAGCATACCAGGGATGGCAAGCACTGGGGTGCCAACCGAAGAGGAAATTCTCGATGAAGACGTCATCGCCGCTGCTGAACTCAAGATCATTGATGAGCCGCGCGCCAGCAGCAGCGAGTCCAAGGAAGAACAGCTCCTCCAAACCATGAGCGACAACTTTCAAAAGCTCTAGGCGCTTCACCGCACCCGAAAGGAGAAATTAGACTCCAGGGCAGCAGTTATTGAAGCAGCGGAGGCAGATTTCCAGAAGCGCGTCGAGGAAATGCAAGTCTGGTACGCTGAGGCTTTCCAGGAGCTGATGGCTAGCCGGGAACAACTGAGTCAAAGTTGGAGCGAGTTCCTCTTAAAGCAGTCCGACGCCGAGAAGGCACAGGAAGAGGCCGCGCAGCGGGCCGCTGCAGAGGAAGCTCGCTTAACAGAACACCGTGTCAGGCTCGATGCTCATGAAGAGGACCTTGCCACTCGCGAGGAGGTGCTTGCCACCAAGCTCCGCAACAAGGACGAGGAGATCGAAAAGCTTGTCGTGCAGCGAACCCAGGAGCTGGAGCAGAAACACAAGGAGACGCTCGAAGCTCTAGCCATAGATCACGCCGGCAAGTTGAAGGAGGCCATCGATGCCGCCGAAGCGGTAGAGGCCGCCAAGAATGAGCTGGGCGATAAAGTAAAGAGGCTGGAGGTGGATCTTGAGGATCATGGCAAGGAGCTCTCGACACTTAAAGCCGACAGAGAGAAGGCTCTCTACAGCTTGGCGGAGATGCAAACCTCCATGTCCGACAAGATCAAAAAACTCACCTCAGCCAATGAATCCATCACTGATCTGAAACTAAAGCTGACCACGCTGGAGAAGTCCCTGGAGGACGGCAAGGCTCGCGAGAAGGCCTTGATCAAGGACCTCCGAAACGAGAAGGACCTGCTCAAGAGCGCCGCCGCCACTTATAATGATTTTGAGAAAGGTGTGAAGATCTGGACTGAGTGCCTTATTGACGTCGCGGAAACACTTGCAGCAGAACTGTCCACCATGGGCCTGCAGAACTTCAACTACTCTTCTGATGATACGGTGTCCTCGAGCGCCAAGCTGACCATGTTCTTTGAGAGCGTCATTGATGCCCTGAAGCTGCTCCATTTCAAACGAGCAACCCATCTGGCCAACCAATCCCGCAAACTCTGCCGGGCCGTCCTCCTCAAGGTGCTCGTCAAAGTGGTACCCAAGAACCCTGGCATCAATCTTACCAATGTTCTTGATCGCCTGCCCAAGAATATCGACCTCAAGGCACTCGAAGAGCTTGTCACGCCCATCGTCGACAAGGTGGACCAAGTCAAGAGAGTCGAAGGCCAGCGTAGGGACTACCCGCTTTGCTTCTTTTTGTCGCCACCATTTCATGCCAAAGACAGTTTCATCTTAAGTTAGAATCGCGGCAACTATCAATGTAATATAACTTGCTATGTTTTGGATGAATGCACGCTATTTCTCTTGTCAGATTTCTTTCTGTATGGTGCATGCCCTACACTTGTTGGAAAACTTGCCGGCGCGTGCACCCTTGTTGCAAGCGCTTTGAGGAACGGATCCGTAGCAGCCTGCTGGAGGTGTCGCTACCGGCAAAATACCTTGACGTTTTCAGTGCAGCCTCCTAAGCTGTTGAGCAGACTCGAAACAGAGTAAGGGCGCAACCGATCACGACAAGGTTCCTTCACGTGCAGGTTTTCCATACAAAGGCCGAAATCGTTCAAGGAAAATAACCTTTAAATAAAAAAATTCACTTAAAGTTGTGCAACTTAGCTTTTTGTTGCTGTGCTCCTTTCTGCAAGATGTCAACTTTGATCGTCGCCTGTCGGTGTCCATACCATCACTCCCCCCGGCAAACTTGCACGCGAGGGAACCTTCTATCCTTTGAGAAAAAAGAAAGAGAAGATAGGGATATGGAACCTTGGTGGTTCGTTAACGTTTACGGGAAGCAAGTGTAATACAATATCTCAGATAAGCATGCATATAGATTAACATGAAAATCGACAGGAATTGTAAAACACTTAAGCTTATTCAACTCTGCACAGGGTCTGCGCCTGGCTTTGTACAAAGGATCATATGCCTTGCCGGCAAAACTCGTACAAAAGGTGGTTGCCGGGAGACCCGGCAACCGCGCCTTATGGGTAGAACTTACGAAGATGTTCGATATTCCAGGAATTGCTCACTGGAATGCCATCCTCGGTCTCCAGGCGGACTGCGGCAGGCCTAGTGACTCGTACTACCCGATAAGGGCCTTCCCACTTCGGCATCAACTTGTTAGAATTCTTGGCCGACTGAACGCGCCGAAGAACAAGGTCGCCTTCCTCAAGACTTCGGGCATGAACCTTGCGGCTATGGTAGTGGCGCAAGGCTTGCTGGTAGCGTGCAGCTCGCACAGCAGCCTGAAGACGATCTTCCTTAAGGAGTGTAACGTCATCTTGCCGCAACTGCTCTTGCTCAAGCTCATCATAAGCGAGCACTCGAGGTGACCCGTATATGAGTTCCATGGGGAGAACTGCTTCTGCCCCGTATACTAGGGAGAAGGGTGTTTGGCCAGTGGCTCAATTTGGTGGCGTTCTGATTGGCCAAAGAACCGCCAGCAGCTCATCAATCCAGCGTCCTCCGCACTTTTTTAGCTTGTCGAAAGTCCTTGTCTTGAGACCTCGCAACACTTCAGCATTTGCCCTTTACGCTTGGCCGTTGCTTCTCGGATGAGCAACAGAAGCAAAATAGATTTTGCTGCCAAGGTCTTGGACGTATTGCATGAAGGTGTGGCTTGTGAACTGTGTGCCATTGTCGGTGATGATCCTGTTTGGCACACCAAAACGGCAAACTAGTCCTTTGAAGAACTTGACGGCTGATTGTGCTGTCACCTTTCTCACTGCTTCCACTTCCGGCCACTTTGTGAACTTGTCGATTGCGATGTACAAGAACTCAAAGCCCCCGGTAGCACAGGGAAAAGGGCCCAATATGTCGAGCCCCCAGACTGAAAATGGCCAGGAAAGAGGGATTGTCTGAAGAGCCTGAGTTGGTTGATGCAATTTCTTTGAATGGAACTGGCACGCTTCACACTTGGTTACTAGTGCATATGCATCCTGGAGGGCAGTGGGCCAAAAGAAACCTTGCCAGAATGCCTTACCGATAAGAGCCCTTGAGCCTATGTGGGAGCCACATATGCCTCCATGTATCTCTGCCAACAGCTCCAGTCCATCTTCCCGAGTAATGCACTTCAATTTCACGCCGTTCGGTCTCTTTCTGTACAGGACATTGTCCACGAATTGGTACATACTAGACTGATGGGCTACTTTCTCTGCTTCTTCCTGTTCTTCGGGGAGTTCCCCTGTTTGGAGGAACTGGACGATGTGATGTGCCCATGCTGGAGCCTGAGGCATGACAGCAAGGACTAAAGGCATGTCTTCTGTCACGGGAGCGTTTGTCTCTACGGCAAGGGCTCGAGGTCATGCCAGAGCCTGTTGCTCCCCGACAAGCTTGGCGTTGTTCCCGGCAACTTCCTTGCTGGCGGCTTCTGGGAGCTCTGCGGGAAAGTACTGGCCGGAACCCAACCTCCATCGTTTATCTTGCCTCGCTGATGGTGTTATGGATGGCTGAGTCAATCGGAGCACAAAAGTACCTGGTTCCACAGGTAACTTGAGGGCAGCACGCTTTGATAGGTCGTCAACAATGTTGTTCTCTACTCGAGGAACATGCTCTGTCTGCAGATCGTCAAAGTGCTCCTCCAATTTTCTCACTTCATCTACGTATGCTTCCATCAATGGGCTCTGATAGTCTTTGTTCACTTCTTGACGACAAGCTGTGAATCACCTCTAACGATGAGCTTCTTAATTCCAAGGTCCGCCGCGATCCTGAGACCGGCAAGCAGCCCTTCATATTCTGCAGTGTTATTTGTTGATCTCTCCCGGGGAAAGTGCATCTGAATTACATATTTGAGGTGCTCTCCGGTGGGTGCGACAAGCAGCACGCCAGCACCGACGCCTTGCAGTGAGAAAGCCCCGTCAAAATACATAATCCACTCTCGATCTGTTTCCTTGCCGGGGAGAGTTGTCTCTTGACTTTCTTCGTCTGGTGTTGGGGACCATTCTGCAATGAACTCCGCCAAGGCTCTGCTCTGAATTGTTGAAGTGCTTTCAAACTTGAGGTCAAAGCTTAACAGTTCCAACGCCCACTCCACAATCATGCTGGTCGCATCTGGAGTTCGTAAAATCCATTGCAACGGGAAGCGAGTGACGACGGTGATTTTGTGTGCTTGGAAATAATGGCGCAGCTTCCTCGAAGCCATAAGGAGGCCGAAGAGCAACTTATACACACCAGAATATCTTGACCTAGCCCCCTGCAAAAGGGAGCTGACAAAATAAACTGGGCGTTGCACCATCTTCTTCCTCTGTGTTGCTTCATTCGACCTTGCAGATTCTGCCTTGTCGGCACCAGACCCTGCCGGGGAAAATCCCAGCTCGTCATTTGATGGTCTTGCCGCCGCCGCTGCTTCTTCGTCAACTTTTCTCTGCACTACTAACGCAGCACTAACCACTTGATTTGTCGCCGCTAAATATAGCAGCAACGGCTCTTGTGGTTTAGGCGCGACTAGTATCGGCGGAGAAGAGAGGTACCTCTTCAAATCCTGCAGCGCTGCCTCCGCTTCTGGAGTCCATTTCATCGGACCCACCTTCTTTAAGATTTTGAAAAAGGGCAGGGCGCGCTCAACAGATTTGGAGATGAACCTGCTCAGAGCAGCGATGTAGCCGGCAAGTCGACGCACATCTTTGACGTGTCTTGGTGCTTCAATCTGCTCAATTGCCTTGATCTTGTCGGGATTTGCTTCGATCCCACGCTGAGATACAAAGAACCTGAGAAGCTTGCCGGATGGAATGCCAAACACACACTTCTCAGGATTGAGCTTTAGATTGATCTTGCGCAGATTTGCAAATGTCTCTTCCAAATCTTGTATGAGCGTTGCTTTGTCCTTGGTTTTAACCACTATGTCATCCATATAGGCTTCCATATTTCTATGCAGCCGAGGCTAAAAACCAATCTGGACCGCTCTTGCAAATGTTGAACCTGCACTTTTCAACCCGAAAGACATATGTATGAAGCAATACATACCACATGGGGTGATAAATGCGGTTTTCTCTTCATCTTCCTTTGCCATGAAAATCTGATGGTACCCTGAATAGCCGTCGAGAAACAACAACAAATCACAGCCGGCAGTGGAGTCCACAATCTGATCGATGCGCGGCAAGGGGGAAGGATCTTTTGGACAAGCTTTATTGATATCTGTATAGTCGATACACAGCCTCCATTTCCCATTCGCCTTACGCACTACAACTGGATTGGCCAACCATGTTGGATGGAGCACTCCTCTGACCAAACCTGCCACTTCCAACTTCCTGATTTCTTCGGCAATAAATTCTTGCCGTTCCAAGGCTTGCTTCCTAACCTTTTGCTTGACAGGCCATGCATGAGGACAGACAGCAAGATGGTGCTCAATTACTTCCCTGGGAACACCGGGGATATCAGATGGTTGCCATGCAAACACATCGATATTCGCCCGCAGGAAAGCAACGAGCGCGCTTTCCTATTTGTCATCGAGGGTGGAACTTATGGTGAAAGTTCCTCCCGTACCATCTTCCTTGACGGGCACCTTCTTAGTTTCTAGTGGAGCTACCTTGGATTTCTTGCTCTTGCCGGTGGAGCTCTCTGGCAGATCCTCAACGGGAGCGCAGCACTCCGAGGAGGTGCGCTTGCCGGAGTGTGTGCTAGAGGCCTTGCCAGTCTTCTTCCCCCCGGGAGCTTTAGCGGCAGGAGCAAGTGCCTTGGTGGTGGATGCTGCAACTGCCTCCCGGTAGAGTTGGTCAGTGCAGATAAGCGCATCCTTCTTGTCGGAGTTGATAGTGATGACGCTCATCGGCCCAGGCATCTTCAATACATTATAGGCGTAGTGCAATGCCGCCATGAATTTGGCCAGCGCTGGAAGGCCAAGAATCTCGTTATATGGTAACGGAATCTTGGCGAGGTCAAAAACGATCTTTTCTGTTCTGTAGTTCAGTTCACTGCCAAATGTCACCGGCAGTGTGATCTTGCCCTTCAGCTGGCTCCTTCCTGGATTGATCCCTTGAAACATGCTCGTTTCCTCGAGATCTTCATCAGGAATTTGCAACCTCTTGATCACACTAGGCGAGATCAAGTTCAAACTAGCCCCACCGTCAACTAACATTTTTGTCACCTTGAGGTTGCGAATCGTTGGTGAAACCAACAATGGCAAACACCCGACCACGGTTGTGCGATCAGGGTGATCCTCAGCGTAAAAAATGATAGGCGTGTTGGACCATTTCAGAGGCTTCCAGGCATCGACTGACGGCTCCGTCACATTAATCTCGGGCACCCACTGTTTAAGTTGGCGGTGAGAAGAATGCAACGAGGCGCCTCCATCAATGCACATAGCTTCTGTAGCCTTTTGGAAATCATGCTCGCTGGACTCGTCGTCCTCTTTGTTGTCATCGTCACCCCCCTCTTCCTTGTCGCGGCCTCGAGCGGGCCTTTCCTTCTGTTGCTTGGCCTTGCCGCAGCGACCTCCTCGGCTACCGCGCTTCTTGCCAGACCCCTCAGCACCATCCTGGGCTCTCTCCTTGTCTCGCCTTTCATACTCAGCCTTCTGCCTCTCGACAAGCTGCTCAACTTGCTGGCAATTCTGGAGATCATGGCCCTTGGTGCGATGGATCTTGCAATATTGCTTGTCGGAGCCCTCCGGCTTGTCGGCAGCCACCAAGGCCTGACAGGAGGCACACCCGGCAACCTCCTTGCCAGGGCCATCAACCTTGATCTTCTTGGCGGTGCCGAGGTTGCCAGATTCCTCGACGGCAAGCACAGCCTTGCCCTTGCGCTTCTTGTTATGCCGTCGACCTTTCCTTGTCGGGGCGGCGGCATCTTCACCTTCAGAGTCGATTCCTGTGCCAGCATCCTCGCCGGGGAGTCTCCTTCCCTCTTCAGCCCGAGCACACTTGTCCACCAGAGCATAGAGCTCGGCAATATCCCTGACCTTGTTCATCGCCAGCTCTTCTCGCATCTTGCGGTTGCGCATGTTCTGATGAAACGCGCTAATAACAGTGGCAGGATGAACGTCTGGGATATTGTGATGTATACGGCTGAATCTCTGTATGTACTTGCGCAAGGGCTCGCCCTCTTTTTGAGGGATGAGATGTAAATCGCTTTCCTGGCCAGGAGCTTGGTGGCCTCTGGTAAAGGCGCCAACAAACTGATGACACAGGTCTGCCCAGGAGGAAATGGAATTCTCCGACAGATGCATCAACCACGACCTGACATTGGGCTTAAGTACTAACGAGAAGTAGTTGGCGAGTATCTTGTTGTCTCGAGCCCCGGTAGCCTGCACCGCAATGGTGTAGATGCTCAGGAACTCCGACGGGTGAGTCTTGCCGTCGTATTTCTCCAGGACCTCTGGCTTGAACGTTCGGGAATTGGGCCACTGGACTCGCCGCAGCTCATGGGTAAACGCTGGACAACCCACCTCATAAGGTAAGTCACCGGAATACCCTGGCGTAGGCTTGTCTAAAGTGGGCCCCGCACATCTATCAGATTGATAGCGCACTTCCCGTTGCCGCTCGATGGTAGTTCGGGCGTCTTCTTTGCTTCGCTCCCGAAGAACTTGACATTGATCGCAACGTGTTCGCGGATCGGACGACGCTGTGGAATCATCATCACAACCGTCGATCCACCGAGTTAGCGACCATTGTTGTCGTCGTGGAGGAGAGTGCATCATAGTCGTTCCACCTCCAGTCTTTTCGCCATCGGCACGCGTCGGCTCGATGGACAGCCGCCGCGAAGGCTCGGCCTGCTGCGGCCCATCTCCGTTGACGAAGCCGATGAGGCTTTGAATAGTAGCTCTCCATTCTTCGAGCTTCTCCGGAGTGGGAGGGAAGTCCAGGAGCAGCTGCGCTCGCGCCAACGCTTCTGCTCGTGTAGGCGGCGGCGAAAGGTGCAAGGAACGTGAGGTGCTCTGACTCCTAACCGTGTTAGAAGGAGCTCCATCACTGTCCCGCGACCGCGCCGCGCTTCCACCGGCATCTTGGCGTGCATGCAGGCCCCGCGCATCTCGGGAATGATGCGTAGGGGTCTTTCCTTGGGGACGCTCAGAACCACCGATGTCACGGAGCTGTTCATCGCGCATGACCAGAGAAGGCCGCCGCGCATGCGCCGGCGTGGGTGTCTTGGAACGAGCCATCCCATCCTTGGAGTTTGCTGCGCCACCTGTAGGAGGCATGGCTCGGTCCTTAGACCTAGCGGCGTGTAGGTTGTTGTCGCCGCTGCGAACAATGCCACTCGCCTGGCTTTGATCGCCAGAACGTCGTGGAAGCTCAAGACCTCCACCTCCTCCACCTGCGTCCACGCCGTCGCTCGTCCGTGAAGGCACGGGCAAACCGGACGCGGATGGACCAACCGCCGTGAAACCCTTCTTCTTCGGAGCCATGGCAATGAAAATGATCAAGAGACTGACGGGATGATCGCTAGATCAGGTTCGCGCAACCTACTCCCCCTACCTGGCGCGCCAAAGATGTCGGCGTACGACACCTATGGGAGCGCGTGGATCCCTTTTACGGTTTGGCAGGGAGAGATGTATGCACAAAGAGCAGATCCACTGATCAACACGAGGGGATTTTACCCAGGTTCAGGCCGCTGAGAAGCGTAATACCCTACTCCTGCTTTGGTTTATTCTGGGTGTTTAAGCACAAGCTTTAGGAGCGCTCATAGTGAACAGTATGTTCGAGCAGCAGCTACGCATGCAGAATGGACCAGAGAGTCCCTCCCCCCTGTAGCTATGCCTTGGGCCTCCTTTTATATGTCCAAGGGGTCACCAATAGTGGCCTACAGTACATACAAGAGGTGTAAAGTTGCTACAGTGTTTACATGTTTATCACTGACGACTTAGGACAAATGCATTAAATGCTCTGTTTAGGTGTCCCTTACTTTCTTGGGGACGGAAAAAGGGCCTGTCCCATCAGCCCCGCTTAAGCCCGTCCACCACTAGTGCCATGACACGCATCCAGGAGGACAAAACCCAAATGACAGGCTGGCCGCTGCGCTGGAGCAGTGGCAGGGTGGCGGAGTCTTGCCGGGTCTTCGCAAGCCATCCCGGCAAGTATCTTGCCAGGGATCCGGCCTTTGGGCTTCTGTCTTCTGGTCACTGGTTTGAATGCCTTCTTGATAGTCTTGCACTTGATTCCAGCTGTCCCCCGGCAGGCCTTGCTACTGGTATGGCTACAACCGTCCGTGCACAAGTATGGGGTACTAAAGGACCCAAACTTTAGTACACCGACAGTATCAATCCAGTAGGAGATACACGCAAGTCTCCAATCTATGCACCTGCACAAACAATCAAACACTTGCACCCAACGCGATAAAGGGGTTGTCAATCCCTTCACGGTCACTTGCAAAGGTGAGATCTAATAGAGATAGATATAAAAGCTTACTAAAACGTATAACAAAATAAAAGTAAATAAATTATAGCAAGCTATTTTTGGGTTTTTTGGTTTATAAATCTGAAATTATATGATGAAAAATAGAACCGGGGGCTGTAGGTTTCACTAGAGGCTTCTCTCTTGAAGGCAAATAATGAGGTGGGTGAACAAATTACTGTCAAGCAATTGATAGAAAAGCGCAAAGTTATGACGATATCCAAGGCAATGATTATGAATATAGGCATCACATCTGTGTCAAGTAGACCGAAACGATTATGCATCTACTACTATTACTCCACACATCGACCGCTATCCAGCATGCATCTAGAGTATTAAGTTCATAAGAACGGAGTAACGCCTTAAGTAAGATGGCATGATGTAGAGGTATAAACTCAAGCAATATGATGAAAACCCCATCTTATTACCCTTGATGGCAACAATACAATACGTGCCTCGCTACCCCTACTTTGTCACTTGGTGAGGACACCGCAAGATTGAACCCAAAATTAAGCACCTCTCCCATTGCAAGAAGAACCAGTCTAGTTGGCCAAACCAAACCAATAATTCGAAGAGAAATACAAAGATATCAAATCATGCATATAAGAATTCAGAGAAGATTCAAATAATATTCATAGATAAACTGATCATAAATCCACAATTCATCGGATCTCGACAAACTCACCGCAAAAGAATATTACATCGGATAGATCTCCAAGAACAACGAGGAGAACATGGTATTGAGGATCAAAGAGAGAGAAGAAGCCATCTAGCTACTAGCTATGGACCTGTAGGTCTATGGTAAACTACTCACGCTTCATCAGAAGGGCAATAGGGTTGATGTAGAAGCCCTCCGTGATCGAATCCCCCTCCGGCAGGATGCCGAAAAAGTACCCAAGATGGGATCTCACGGGTACAGAAGGTTACGGCGGTGGAAAAGTATTTTGGTGGACGCTTCTGGTGGTTTGGGAATATTTCTGAATTTATAGGCCAAAGATTAGGGTTGGAGGACTCTCGTGGGGCCCACAAGCCAGGGGGCGCCCCCTCCTAGGGCGCGCCCTGAGGGCTTATGGAGCCCTCGGGACTCTTTTGCCTTCCTCTCCAAGTCCTACGTGTGTCTTCTGGTCCAAGAAAAATCATCACAAAAGTTTTATTCCGTTTGGACTCCGTTTGGTATTCCTTTTCTGTAAAACTCAAAAACAAGGAAAAAACAGAAACTGGCACTAGGCTCTAGGTTAATAAGTTAGTCCCAAAAATAATATAAAATAGCATATTAATGCATATAAAACATCCAAAACAGATAATATAGTAGCATGGAACAATAAAAAATTATAGATACGTTGGAGACGTATCACACATGCATGTGTATGCATGAATCCCTCCCATCGAGTCAAAGTGGCCAGTACCACGACACGTCATGAACCGATCTCGCTCTGTGTGGGGACTGTATGATTTTTTATGCACGCACCACATCAATGTTGTGAATGGTATTCAAACATGCATGCACACATCACCTCCATACATATGCATGTAGTGGTTGTCTTCGAACGGTACACTCCCTCGCGTGGTTATCGGCGACAAGCCTATATATTCATGGGCCCACGTGGACATCCATGATCACTTTGACCGACAACAAGATAGGTTACCATGGCGGATTCTTCCTTTGGTTCGTGTTATCGTAGTATAGGTCATGGTGAGATTCAGACCTAATGAAGTTTGAGCGCATACTATGCATGCATGCATGAATCCCCATCATCGGCTCAAAGTGTGGTGTGACATACATATCATCGTCAACTAACCCTCGCTCCGTGTGGGGATTTCTGGTTCGAAAGCACGGTGCCACATCAAAGTTGTTCCATTGTGTATTCAAACATCAACACCTCTCCATACATATGTTTGGGCCACACGCAGGCAGTGGTTGTGTTCGGGGACTAGCTACTTGCGTGATTATTGGCTAGCAAGCCCATCTCTGGGGTCGCATGGACGGCCATCACTTTGACCAACAACAAGAGAGAGATTGTACTACCAAGGTGGATTATTCTTGGTCCGTTTTACGATACATCTTGGTGAGATGCCCTGTCCCGCCGACTGAAAGTGTGTGTGTGTGTGTGATGGGGAGGGACTGCTACTTTGCTAGGTTAACCTCCATGGGGGCGGGCATGCGTTCATAGCTTAGGATTCCCCTGCTGCCGACATGAGGGGGGGGGGAAGCAATATCGTGCGCTTTGCGAATAGGTGCCACATCGAAGTTGCATTTCGTACTTGAACATCAAACCACCCTTTTCATACATATATTTGGTCCACATGCAAGTGTGTTTGTGTTCTGACCCTTTCCCGCGTCATTTTCACCAAATTTATTAACATTAGACAAGTCGGATGACGCAACAGACACGGTTCACTCACACTAACCGTGTGCCACGCCGGTGCCCCTGTCATGCACATCAGCACAGTACATTGGGCTCCACGAGGCTTCTCCTCTCAAAAAAATCTACCCGCCTGCAGGTTTTTTCTGTTTGATAACACACATTTATTATGTTTCGACCGTGTGTGATGTTTGTTGTTCCCGCTCCCGTCTGCATCCCTCGAAAATATCTACCCGGATCGAGGGTTTTTCTGTTTCATAACACACGGTTTTTATTTCCGGACCGTGTGTGATGCACCATCATCCAAATTTTCAATAGCCCTGGCATTTCACTCCCGTGTAGTAAAATTTTCCGTAGCCGCGTCATTTCCTCAAACACACCCCCCTCCACACACACACCCCCAAACCTCCTCATGTGCGCGCGTGCGCGCGCGCACACACACACACCACCCACCACAACCCTTCCCTCGCTCGAAACCCTAGCAAGGTCGTCGCCGCCGCAAGGCCTCCATCGTCAACATTTGCTAGTTTGCCCGTGTAGCTTACCCAACGATGTCCATACCCAGGCCACCCTAAGTTTCTTAGACGATGCCTGCCGAACGCCCCCTTTGCCTCAGATCCCCATCCCCCACTCCAGAGCATCACAGCTTAAGCTCGGCTATGCTTCCCATGGAGCTCGAGGAGCGACTGGCCCAAAAGAGGTGTATCACGGCCTCTTCACCCGACGTCACTGAGGTGGCCGCCGAGGAAGCTGACGACCATTACTGGCCGCAGGCACTCAATCAGCGGGCTAGAGTATGTGGGTATGTCACGGATGCCAGCTATGACATCGAGGTCATCGACAACGACGGCCTGATGTGGGCTATGTCTCAGGTTAAGTGGCCCACCCCCAACCCCTCAGGTTCAACCGCCGTCAATCTCATTCATGGCCCCGCCGCTGATCTCCTCTGGCTCGCTGTCAAGAATTTGCCATCCTACATCGCCATCGAGCCCCTTTTGTCATTTCTGAAGGACACGTTCTGCAACACTGGCTTGGGATCCACAGCTTCCAAGTCAGACCTCATCGACGGCGACCACGAGGAGGGCACCCTCTCCGGCTCTTCCAAGGGGAAAGAGCCCGTCTGCGACATCAAGGAGGGCACCCTACAGTCGTGCTCTTCCAAGGGGAAGGAGCCCATCTGCGACAACATGGAGCGCATCCAGGGTCCGTGCTCTTCCCACAGGAACGAGCCCATCTGTGACCAGTGAGGAAACCCATGATTTGTTTTGCCATGCCTCTTCATAGGGGGGAACCCATGATTTGTTTTGTCGGGTCCCTTTTGTAGTGTAGTGAGAATATGTCCAGTTTTAATTGCTATATTTGGTTGTTTCCAGTATGCCTTGTTTATTTCAGTTGTTCACAATGTGATGCTCTATATGTGCAACTATTTACTGTGAAGTACATTTTCATCAATCCAGTTTTAAACATACCGATAGGAATGCATATATTTGCTTGCTATTAAGCCTGTTATAGCTAGCATATGCCTCTTTTAAAGTTTTTTGATTGTTTGTAGTTAGCATATGTCCAGTTTCAAATGCTATCTTTGGTTGTTCGTAGTATGCCTTGTTTATTCCAGTTATTCACAATGTGATGTTCTATATGTGCAAGTATGAACTGCGCAGTTCAATTTCATCAATACCAGTTTCAACAATACCACTATGAATGACTACATTTGGTTGCTGCATCTTGTAGTTAACACGCCTTTCCATTTTTATTTAACAATAACTAGTGTACTTAGACCGGCATAATACCAGTTTGAATGACTATGTTTGCTTGTTGTTAAATGTTAGGCCTGTTGTAGTTAACACACCTTTCCACTTGTTTTGCTTTACTAGCATGCTTAAACCTGCACACTGAAGCTATCTTTTGGAGGCTATTTTGTCTGCCATGGATATATTTGGTTGATTTTTAGCCTGTTGTGCTTAACATGCCTCTCGATGTACTTACACGAGACAATTTTTGGAACGACTGCTGTTTTCCATCGAGGTTAGTTTCATCCCATGGCTTATATATACTCACTGTTCAGGATATCGGTAGCTGGTACCATATAGGCCGGGGGCTGATAAGGGACTAATCGGTGAATCGGACTTTTAACTGAATATATCTGTAACCCATTTATCGTTAGGTTAACTAGGGCCATATGTAATATATCTAAGGCTACATAGCAACATGCACTGTACTGAATGTCTAAATATGCAATCCTAGGCTACATAGCAACAACGAAGAGTGTTACCTTAATGTTCTGATGATGTGTAGATATACGTAGAAGAGCAGCAGCAACAACAACAACACAACCCTGTTTGGATACTCTAACTTAGCTAGAGGTTAGAGTTAGTTTCTAGCTCATGACTAACGCTGAACTAACTCTAGCCAAAGAGGTATTTGGATGACAGGGTTAGATTGACAATAAATGCACTAGAAGAACTAGCTCCAATTAGCACCTCTTGGGTGGGATAGTTTTTTTTGGTGGGTTAGATGCAACTAGCTCAAACTAGACCTCATGTTTGGATATACTTTAGGGCTATTTGAGCACAAACTAGCTCAAACTAACTCTAACCCATGGATACAGCAGCAGTTAATCAGTCGATAATTTGTAAAAATGCAATAAACTCCCTCCGGCCCGTAATATAAGATGTTAATTCATCTAATATGTGAATACATTGGATGTTATAAGATATTACAAAAGAGTGTTGTACTACATCATTGTGCAATTGTTGTTTAGCTTCTAATATTAACTTGGTGCTTTTAGGTACATATGTCATTGGTAAAGATCCGTGCTTCGACCCTTTCTACGTATGGGGCAATGAGATATTGATGAACCAGCATCAAGTGAGGAAGCTGATAAAGATTGTTAGTAAAATGGGTCAAAAGATGGCAATTAAACTATTTGTTTACACTTTATCCAAGACAATAGCGAACTGCAGGATGGTATGTAAGAACTCTGCAGCCATCTTTTTACTGCCCATAATGAGTTGTGTTAGATGCCAATGTCTGAATCTTTTTCCTTTGCAGTGGTTCCCAAAGTAGTTTACTCAAGATTACCTCTCAAACTACATGATTGGTGGGCATGCAAAGGTTAAAGTATTTCTACCAGAACACGATGATTATCTAGATGTTTTCATGAAGACAGTGAAGGATGGGTGGTCGGCCATCACAAGGGGTTGGACTAGAGTCGTACGTGCCTTCTGCATGGAGGAGGGCACAATATGGGCATTCCGCTTCATCTTGTTCAGCAACCAGAATGTATTTCGCCTCTTTCTTTACCGTCTTTAATGGCACAAGTATACAACTGTGGTTGATCATTCTTTATTTGGTGCTTATGTAATTCTTGAACATATGTACTTGTGAATCAAATAATGCATTGGTTGTTTGAACCTGATGGATATGAATAAAGCTATAGCATACTTTCAAATTCAAATCCGGTACAATTTGAAATAGCAACAATTAAATTACAGTGAAATTAGGCTCTGCAGGTCGTTAGGGTGCACACGGTCGGTAAAACACAAACGTTTGTGATATACACCATAATCCGACACGGTTCATAGAGAGGAAATGTGTGCAAGTATGCACATAGTTGCCGTTTGCAAAGAGTGTGCGATGTCAGACAATACCACAAATGGTGCGGGCAAACTAAACATTTGTGATAGTTGCCTTATCGTACACGATTTGCAACCATGAACTATTTCTGATGTGGTACGCATTGTAAACGTTGCACCATAGAATAGCGTGTGCGATAGTTGTCATGTACGATGATGTTACGACGGTTCGATGTTTCATAATCCTATCCGACAGTCGTACGACGATTAGCTAATCTTCTTAATTAGTTATCGCATATGGTTCGGGAAAAGTGAATGTGTGTGATTGTCTGCTTATCATACATGTTCTATAATCGTGAACCATTTGTGATGGGCCACGTATCATAAACATAGTACCATAGAATACCGATTGCGATGGCAATGCGAGCACAAACAAGTTGCAAGGATGGATCATTTGGGATATTCGAGATATCAGAAACAGTTTTATATGGACAACTGTATGCATCATGGCTCCCTATCCCCGACGGTTTTTGGATCGTGTGGGAAGGACCCCCTATCATAGTCACTCACTTGGCGACGGTTCCAAAAGCCGTCGCGAAAAGGGGTTAAAAACCATTTGTATAGCAGCTCGTTGTACCAGTGACATACACAAAGGGGTCACAAAGATCCAAGGACAACAAAGGATGATACAGAGGTAACTAGTTCATCCCAATCCTATGAGGAAAGAGGTCTTGAATCCACTAGGGGGTCTTCCCACAAGGTGGTCCTGAATCCACTTGGGGGATCTTCTCCAAGGAGGCCTTGGTCTCCAATGGAGTAGGGGTACAAGTGGATGAGCAATGCTCTATCTCCAAAATGAGCTATCACAATGCTAATCCTAAAATGGTGGAGGAGGAGGAGTATATATAGTCTAGGGGGAGAAGGGATACATGGGCTTCGACCCAACTCATGCATGCAGGCAGGGTCCGGATGATCTGGATGGTGACCCGGATGATCCGGGCATCAGGGGTCCGGATGATCCGGGCGACCGTTCAGATGTATCATAGTGGCTGCAGAGGGTCCGGATGTCCGGCTTCGTCTGGATGATTCGGGACCTGGTCCGGATGATCCGGCTTTGTCCGGGTGGCTGTTGTAGTCTTTGAACATGGTAGCCGGATCGTCCGGGCCGGGGTCCGGATCGTTCGGGCTGGGGCCAGATTGTTCGGGCATGTCCTATTTTGCCCTTTTCCTTCTTCGTCTTCGCGATTGCTTCTCTTCTTCAATTGAACTTGCCCCTTAGCTTCTCCATGGCTAACTCCTTGGTACCTGAGTATGCAAAGTGTCTCCACTTGAGGTAGTAGTCATGTCTCATGTGTTTCGAAGAGGGATTGCGAGAGGAGAGATGTCACCTCAGTCTCGAGAGCTCTTGCACGTGCACGTGCCATGGGTTCACTTGGTGCTTGGGGAGACGAAGGTAGGTCCATGACCTTGGGATCTCCACATCATCTCTCCCCCCCCCTTTGGAAAGATCCGACCTCAGATCGAAATCCTCATCACCATGGAAGGGAGATAGGTCCGTGACGTTGAAGATGTCACTAATGTTGTACTTGTCGCGTGGGATGTCAATCTTGTTTGCATTGTTGTTGTAGCGTGCTAGCAGCTTGAAGGGTCCGTCGGCTTGAGGTAGTAGCTTGGACTCGCGTTTGTTGGGGAAGCGGTCCTTGCGAAGGTGTATCCACACAAGATCTCCAATTTTGAATATCATGGGTTGCTTGTTGATGTTGAGCTTGGTCGCGAGTCGTTGTACTTGGCGTTTGATGGCATGCCTTGTATCTTCATGCACCTTGTTGAGATAGCTCTCTCGTGCACTCGCGTCCATGTTGATGCGCTCTTGTAGTGGTAGTGGTAGAATGTCCAATGGGGACAACGGGTTGAAGCCGTAGACGACCTCGAAGGGGGACTTGCCGGTAGTTGAATATCTTGCATGGTTGTAGGCGTACTCGGTGATGGGCAAGCACTCCTCCCACTCCTTGATGTTCCTCTAGATCAACACGCGTAGGAGAGTAGAGAGCGTCCGGTTCATGACCTCAGTTTGGCCGTCGGTTTGTGGATGATATGTTGAAGAGAATAGGAGCTTTATTCTGAGCTTGGCGCATAGCGTCTTCCAAAAGTAGCTAAGGAACTTGATGTTACGGTCCAAAACAATAGTCTTTGACACTCCATATAGACGCAGAATTTCCCTACAAAAGAGATTGGAAACATGTGAAGCATCGTCTATGTTGTTGCATGGAATAAAATGTGCCATCTTAGAGAAACTGTCCACAATAACAAATACCGAATCCTCTCCATTTTTGAGTTCTAGGCAAACCAAGCACAAAGTCCATACTAATATCTTCCCATGGGTGATACGGAATAGGAAGTGGCATATAGAGACCATGGGATTGAGCTTTAGACTTAGCTTTGCGACACGTAGAGCATTGGTTGGTGTAGCGACCGACATCGTGAAACATCTTGGGCCAAAAGTAGTTCTTGGAGAGCGCAGTGAATGTCTTGCTGTGTCCAAAGTGTCCCATAAGTCCTCCTCCATGAGCCTCTTGCAAAAGTAACAAACGAAGGGAAGTCTCGGGTATACAAAGCTTGTTAGCTCTCATTACATAATCATCCTTGATATGACAGGGTTCCCAAGATGTATGTGTCAAGCATTTGGCATAAGGAATAGCAAAAGTAGGATCATGCACATACAAGTCTTTAATGTGCTCAAATCCAGTGACATTCAATTCAAGTTGAGTTACAAGCATGCATTTGCAGGAAAGAGCGCTCGCCACAACAGTTTGCTTATCCTTGATATACTTGATAACATAAGGAAATGACTCAATGAACTCACTCCATTTGGCATGTCGCTTATTCAATTTAGTTTTACCTTTAAGGTATTTAAGCGTCTCATGGTCTGTATGGATGAAAAATTCACGAGGGCGAAGATAATGTTCCCACACATGCAAGACTCTCACCAAAGCATATAGTTCTTTGTCATAGATGGGGTAGTTAAGTTGCGCACCAGAAAGTTTCTCACTAAAGTAAGCTATTGGCCGCTTCTCTTGCATTAGCACACCTCCTATGCCATTACCACTAGCATCGCAATGTTCTTCAAAAGTTTTATCAAAGTTGGGTAATGCAAGCAATGGAGCATGTGTAAGCAAATTCTTAAGCTCATTAAATGCGGTATCTTGGGATGGTCCCCAAACAAATGATGCATTCTTCTTGCTTAATGCATGCAATGGTGCTAAAGTCCTTAACAAATCAACGATAAAAACCAGCTAGACCAAGGAAGCTACGCACTTGTTGTAAGTTCGTTGGTTGAGGCCAAGTGTTAATAGCATCAATTTTAGCTTCATCCACATGAACACCCTTAGAGGACACGACAAATCCGAAGAAAACAAGCTTGTCAACACCAAAAATGCATTTCTCCATGTTAGCATAAAGTCGCTCGTTTCTAAGGGTTTGCAAAATGGCTCTAAGATGGGTGACATGGTATTCTAGAGATTCGCTAAACACAAGTATATCGTCAAAGTAGACCACAAAAAATATGCCAATGTATTTGCGAAGAACATAGTGCATCACACGCATGAATGTGTCGGGTGCTTCGGATAAGCCCATAGGCATACCTAACCACTCGTACAAGCCAAACTTGGTTTTGAAAGCGGTTTTCCATTCATCACCCTCTTGAATGCGAATTTGGTAATAGCCACTCTTAAGATTAATCTTAGATAAAATGGTGGCTCCGCTAAGCTCACCTAGCATATCATCAAGGCGAGGAATGGGGTATCGATAACGAATGGTGATAGCATTGATGGGACAACAATCGGAACACATGTGAAAACTACCATCTTTCTTAGGCACAAGAATAACCAGAACGGCACAAGGACTTAAGCTTTCACGTACATGCCCGTTGTCAATGAGGTGTTGTACTTGCCTTTGTATTTCCTTGGTTTCTTCGAGGTTGACGCGGTACGATGCCTTGTTCGATTAAGGTGCACCGGGAATGAGCTTGATGCGGTGTTCGATGCCTCGAAGTGGAGGTAGACCCGAAGGAAGCTCATCGGGGAATACGTACTTGAAATCCTGCAACAAACGAGACAACACTAAAGGTAGATGGTGAGAGGTGTTAGTCCTTGCCGCTTCATCCTTGCACACGAGGACATAGTGAGTAATGGTCGATGGGTTCTCACACGCTTCTCTCATGTATCTTTTGGTAGCTAAAAGTATTAAGTTTTTCTTATCGCTCATCGTGGAGGCACTCATTTTGGGCTTGTGGCGCTCACTCTCTTTTTGGTTGGGCACTCTCTCACTATTCTCTCCATGATGGGTGGATGCTTGCTTGTCGACGATCACTTGACTTGGCAACATAGGTCGCAGCACGTACTCCTTCCCCTTCATCTTGAAACTATAGTGATTAGTTCGTCCGTTGTGGATGATGCCGCGGTCGAATTGCCAAGGTCATCCAAGTAGGAGGTGGCAAACAGACATGGGAACCACATCACACTCCAAGGTGTCTTCGTATGCGCCAATATTGAAGGAGACTTGAACGGTGTGCTCCACTTGAATGGTGTCAGAGTCGCTCAGCCATTGGACCTTGTAGGGGCAGGGATGCTTCATCTTGGCCAATTGTATCTTGGAACATAACTCTTCACTTGCCAAGTTGTGGCAACTTTCTCCGTCAATGATGACCTTCACGGAACGTCCATTGATGCCTGCTTTGGTGTGGAAGATGTGGCAACGTTGGTATTCCTCTTGTTGGTGTTGAAGCATTAAGACCTTGGAGACAACAAGAGCGGGGCTCGAATCATTGTCACACAAGACTTGGTCATCTTCATATTCATTCACTTGCCAGCGCATCGCGACGTGCTCAAGCACTTCCATTTCTTCTTCGCCATAGAGTCATAGGTGACGTCGACGTTGGCGATCATGGTGCGTCGAGTGGGGCACTCAAATGTCTTGTGGCCTTGGCCTTGACATGTGAAGCATTTGATGGAACTCGTCTTGATGGTCTCATCCGGTGGAGTTGTTGATGATGAAGCTCTCAGCTTGAAGTTGCTTGTAGTAGGAGGACGACTTGAAGATGTCGAAATTTTCATGTAACTTGACTTGTCGCCTTTGCTTGGTGTAGGTTTCATCGAGGTAGAAGGCGTCGTAGTCGTTGAAGCTTGAGTGTATGAACGGTAGGTCTTGGAAGAGTACTTGGCGTACTTGTAGTTGTCTTGCACTTGACACTCCGCCTTGGTAGCTTGGTGCAATAGCTCGAGGAGGTTCGAATACGGTTGGAAGTGGGCAATCATCTTGATAGGATGGTTGAGTCCATTCAAGAACCGTGCCATGGTTTGCTCCTCATCTTCCGTGACATTGGCTCGGATCATGTCAATCTCCATTTCCTTGTAATACTCTTCAACGGACTTGGTGCCTTGCTTGAGGAGTTGCAATTTCTTGAAGAGCTTGCAGCTATAGTACGTGGGTACAAAGCGCGCTCGCATGACATCCTTCATTTGATTCCATGTTGTGATAGGTGGGTCACTCTTTGCTTCTCGCCTCTCAGTGACTTGCTCCCACCAAATAAGGACATAGTCTTCGAACTCAAGCGATGCCATGGCAATTTTCTTCTCTTCTTCATAGTTGTGTAAGTGAAAGATCTTGTCAACTTTTAATGCCCATGAAAGGTAATCTTCGGGATCATTGCTTCCGGAGAACTTAGGCATGGTGAACTTGAGCTTGTTGTAGCATTGCTCTTCATTGTGTTGGGGTCGATGGTGATGACGCTCTTGTCGTGGAGGAGGATCTTGGAACGCTTGCTCCTCTTGATTATCTTGACATTGAGGGCACGGAATTCTTGCACGGTTCCTCATCTCTTGGCGCTCCACAAGACGTGCAACTTCGTCTTGTTGCTCTCGTAGGAAGACATACTTGACGGTTGCGCTCACTGACGGCTTGTGTTGATTCCCTTAGAGCACCGATGACCCACAAGTATAGGGTATCAATCTTAGTCCTTTCGATAAGTAAGAGTGTCGAACCCAATGAGGAGCAGAAGGAAATGACAAGCGGTTTTCAGCAAGGTATTTTCTGCAGGCACTGAAATTATCGGTAACAAATAGTTTGGTAGTAAGATAGTTCGTAACGGGTAACAAGTAACAAGTGTAGCAAAGGTGCAGCAAGGTGGCCCAATCCTTTTTATAGCAAAGGATCAGCCTGGACGAACTCTTATATAAAGCAAAGCGCTCCCGAGGACACATGGGAACTATTGTGAAGCTAGTTTTCATCATGCTCATATGATTCGCGTTCGTTACTTTGATAATTTATATGTGGGTGGACCGGTGCTTGGGTATTGTACTTACTTGGACAAGCCTCCCACTTATGATTAACCCCTCTTAGAAGCATCTGCAACTACGAAAGAAGAATTAAGATAAATCTAACCATAGCATGAAACATGTGGATCCAAATCAGCCCCTTACGAAGCAACATATAAACTAGGGTTTAAGCTTCTGTCACTCTAGCAACCCATCATCTAATTATTACTTCCCAATGCCTTCCCCTAGGCCCAAAGCATGGTGAAGTGTCCTGTAGTCGATGTTCACATAACACCACTAGAGGAAAGACAACGTACATCTCATCAAAATATTGAACGAATACCAAATTCACATGATTACTTATAACAAGACTTCTCCCATGTCCTCAGGAACAAAAGTAACTACTCACAAAGCATATTCATGTTCAAGATCAGAGGGGTATTGAATATCATTAAGGATCTGAACATATGATCTTCCACCAAATAAACCAACTAGCATCAACAACAAAGAGTAATTAACACTACTAGCAACCAACAGGTACCAATCTGAGGTTTTGAGGCAAAGATTGAATACAAGAGATGAACTAGGGTTTGAGAGGAGATGGTGCTAGTGAAGATGTTGATGAAGATTGACCCTCCTTCGATGAGAGGATCGTTGGTGATGACGATGGCTTTGATTTCCCCCTCCCGGAGGGAAGTTTCCCTGGCAGAATCGCTCTGCCGGAGCCCTAGATTTCTTCTGCCCAGGTTCCGCCTCGAGCCGGCGGCGCTTCATCCCGAAAGCCTTCTTATGATTTTTTTTCTAGGTCAAAACCCTCCATATAGCAGAAGATGGACACCGGGGGTTGGCTAGGAGGCCCACAAGCTCGGGAGGCATGCCCTGGGGGGTAGGGCGCGCCCCCCAGGCTTGTGGCCACTTGGTGGGTCCCCTTCTATTCTTTCTTCGCCCAATATTTTTTATATATTCCAAAACAATTCTCCATAAAGTTTCAGGAAATTTGGAGTTGTGCAGAATAGGTATCTCAGGTTTGCTCCTTTCCGGTCCAGAATTCCAGCTGCCAGCATTCTCCCTCTTCATGTAAATCTTGTAAAATAAGAGAGAAAAGGCATGAGAATTGTATCACAAAGTGAAATAACAGTCCATAATGCAATAAATATCAACATAAAAACATGATGCAAAATGGACGTATCAACTCCCCCAAGCTTAGACCTCGCTTGTCCTCGAGCGAAAGCCGAAATCGATAATCATGACCACATGTTTAGAGATAGAGGTGTCGATAAAACAAAATACGTACATGAGGGCATCATGATCATCCTTAGAACAGCAATATATATTCATATAATTTCTTATGCTAAAGTGACAATTCATTCACAAGGTAAAGTATGAACCAGAAACTTTATTAAAAACTAACAAACTATGATCTCGGTCATTGAAGCAATTGCAATTTCTCATAACCTCAGAAAGATTCAATGTAAGAGCTTTTATTTAGCAAGTTCACATACTCAACCATCATTTAATCTTTCATAATTGCTAACACTCATGGGGTACTTATGAGATCAAAGCTTCAATCAGACACATAGAAAGATAGGGGCCTATAGTTTCGCCTCCCAACCATTTACCTCAAGGGTAATGTCAACAATAATAATTTATGATCACCTACATCCGAGTGGATATGTATGTCTGGATCTTTCCCCAACACATAGTGCTTGCCAAAAAGAGAAAATATAAAAGGAAGGGTGAAGATCACCATGACTCTTGCATGAAGTTAGAAAGTAAAAATAAAAGATAGGCCCTTCGCAGAGGGAAGAAGAGGTTGTCATGCGCTTTTATGTGGATGCACGAAATCTTAATCCAAAAGAACGTCACTTTATACTGCCGCTTGTGATAGAGAACTTTATTATGCAGTCTGTCGCTTTTATTTCTTCCCCATCACAAGTTCGTATAAAGCTTATTTTCCCCACACTAAAAGATCATACATATTTAAAGAGCAATTTTTATTGTTTGCACCGATGACAACTTACTTGAAGAATCTTACTCAATCCATAGGTAGATATAGTGGACTCTCATGGCAAAACTGGGTTAAAGGTTTTTGGATGCACAAGTAGTATCTCTACTTAGTGAGGAATTTTTGGCTAGCATAGGATGAGGAGCAATTTCAACATGATGGAGGATCCATGAAAATATAACTTCTATTCGGATATTTGGGAAGATAACACATTATGTTGTCTTCCTTGTCTAACATCAACTTATTAGCATATAATATTTTAATAAGTGCTCACAATCACAAAAGATGTCCAACATAGTGTATTTATATGTGAAACCTCTCTTTCTTTATTACTTCCTATCAATTACAACAATGACCAATACAATGTTTGTCAATCCTCAACAAATTTCATGCATCATACTTCTTATATGTGAAGTCATCACTCTCCATAAGATTATTATATAATCTTTACTTCTTTTATTCTTTTTCTTCTCCAAGATCAAAGCAAGAAAGCAAAACCCTCAACTAAAAACTAATCTTTATTATATAACTCTCCCACTCGATTACATAGATAGATCACGAAACAAAAACTTAAAGACTAGATCATACTAGAACTTTTATTCTACTAGATCACGATTTAACTGAAAGGATCAAACTAAGATAAACAATAAAGATAAAGATGTGAAGGTGATACGATACCGATGCACCTCCCCCAAGCTTGGCACAAGCCAAGGGGAGTGCCCATACCCATGTACTCAAGTCTCCTTCTTAGGAGGGGGTGATGATGAAGTTGATGATGTGGGAGGCTTGTCCTCCATCTTCCAAGGCATAGGCTCACCATCGTAGAAGGATGAACGAGTCTCCGAAATCCTCAAATCTACAGCCAAACTCATCCCCTTAAATCTGTATTCATACTCGTAGTTTTGGTTTTGCAGGTCATATATCTGGGCTTGGAGGTGCTCGATTTTCTCATGAAGCTTGAAGATGGCCTCTCCAATATCATTGTTGTCCAACTTTTGATCACAGGTGAATTCCGTGATCATGGAGTGGTTGGCGTTGAGTCCGCATTTCACCATCCCTTGGCACTTGAAGACCTCCTGCTCCACCGCTTCGAGCCTAGCCTCCATGCTTCCGGTCTTCTTGTAACATCCCCAGCATCACACTACAATAATCCCTTATGATCAGTGCCAAGTCATCTTGATTTACGAAGCTTAATCATATTGGATTAATATCTCATTTCAAATTCCTCTCCGAAAACAATTCAAATTCACAGTGCAAAATGAAGTTGCACAAAAGTTGCTGCAAAAATGTTCACCATCTGACACAAATTCCATAACATTTATTTGTTAAGGAAAACAACATCACTCCTTTGCAAATATGGGCAGTAGCATTTAAAACAATGCTAATCCAACAATTTTTATTGCCAATTCATTTATGAAAAATACAAATGAATTCTTCTGGTCTCCAAAATATTTGTGGCACTGTCTTTAATCACTAGGGATTTAACGGGACACCTCCCAAATTTTTCCTAAGTGAAATAGTTGCCCAAATAATTCCCTTTCTCTCTCTGTTAATAAATAAAAGTTAAAACAGAAAATAGCAAAAGGGAAAAGGCCTACCTGGGCTTACCTGTAGCCGGCCCAGCCCACTCCCACACCTACTTCTCCTCCGTGTCGTCGTCTCCTTGGACGCGCGCGTCTCCGCGCCGACCGCACCGCGACACCGCGACGCTACAGCGACCGCCGAGAGGATAAGGGCGACGCCCTCGGCCTCCCCTCCATCCTCATCCACTTCTTCCCCCTCTCCCTCGCTCTCTCTCGCACACGCACTCGCGCTCACTCCCCTCTCTCTGACCCGGGCGCGCCCGTCACCGTCCTCCATCGTCACCGCGGCCACCGGCGGCCCCGTGCCCGTTGACCCTGTCCGCGAGCTTCGCCGGGTCGACTCCTTCTCCTGGTGGCCCTAGCTGGAGCTGGAGAGCCCTGCAACGCCGTTCCCCCTTCGTCCACATCTCCGGCCACCGTGACGCCATCGCCGCGATTCCCCGCCGATCTGCAGCTACTAACCTATCGCCGGCCTTTCTTGAGCCTCCCGGTGAGCTCCTACACCTCTCCCTTCCCTGCTTGGGCTCACTCTCGAGCTACAGCTGCTGCCGCCATTTTTTGTAGTAGCTTGCCGCCGCCGAGCGTCTCGCCGCCGCAGTCATGACGAGCAAAGCTTGCGTCCGAGCACTCTAACATGCTCCTGGTGCTCCTAGGAAGCCATAGAGCCCCTCAGCGCCGCTAGCCGTGCACCCTATCCTCGGCTCCGTCCTTGCCCGATTCCAGCCGTCCGCCACGATCGTCGCCACTGTCGTTTCCGGCCACCTCCGGCCCGGAGACCGCCACCGTTGGATGCGCGCTGCAACACCCATTCGAACGCAAGAAATACGACGCGAAATGATGCACCGTAGCGCGATTCCGACCCTTGCCATAGTTCGCCGCCGCGTCTGGAGCCCGCCGGAGCAGCTCCGGCGCCGGCGCTGACCTGGCAGGGTGTGGGGCCCGCCCAGAGAGGCTGCCAGTGGGCCCCAGCGCCTCTGTTGATGGTCAACGTGGTTACTGTACCCCCCTGTAGCTGACATGTTGGCCCCCTTCATTAATTAGACTAATTAGGCTTTTAAAATTAATAAGTTAATTAACCAGACACTGACATGTGGGGCCCAGCTGTTAATTAACTCTGTTTAATTAAAATAAACCTCTGTTAGCCCCACTGTCTATGATAGGTGGGACCCACTGGTCAAGTTTGACCAGTCAGCGGGTCTGTTGACCGCTGATGTCATGCTGACACTCTGCTGACATCATAATTCCATTTCTATTAATTTAAATAATTTCTGAAAATGCTAAAATCTTCAAAAAAAATCCTAGAATATTAACCGTAGCTCGGATCGAAAAAATTTCTACATGAAAGTTGCTCAGAATGACGAGACAAATCCGAATATGCCCTCCTCATATCTGTCACATGCCTCTAGCATGATGAACATGGAACCTTCCCCTCCAATTCATCTGCCTGACAGATGCCTGACATCGGGAAAATATTCCCAGATATTTTCCCGCTCCGTCTGTAACACTTAACAATTCACTAGGACACCCCTGCATTGCGTAATACCATGTCTTGCTATGTGTTGCATTTATTTGTTGTGTATTTATTTATTTCTTCCCCCTCTTCTCTCGGTTGATCCCGGTACCGACATAGTCCCTGAGACCGATGCAGCTCCGGAGATCGACTATGCCCCTGACGACCAGGCCTTTGCCGCAGAGCTTCCAGGCAAGCACCCCCCCTTGAACATGCCTATATCACCTATTCTTTCCCTCTTCTGCTTGCATTAGAAATTGCTGCTGCTACTGTTTATCCTATTTCTGATGCATAGCCTGTTTTTGTAACTGCTGTTGATACCTACCTGCTTCTCCTAAACTGCTTAGTGTAGGCTGGATAGAGATCCACCAGAGACCCCCCCCCCCCCACACTTTTACCCAGTTGCCCCCGCTGGATTATCAGATGACTCGATCAACATGACCGACGACCAGGCCCCGGCACCGCACATCACCCGCTTAGTTGTACAACACTACTGGGTTACTATCGAGTGCCGAGGGTGATACCTCGTCAGCACTTCTGATGTTAACCTTGTAGGGTAGTTAATTGGTAGTGGTCATCGAGGGTGATTCCTCCTTCACCACGCCCAATATGACTCTGTCGTGCAGCACTTCAAGTGTGAACCTCGAGGGTGATTCCTCCTAGGTTCACCTTGATGATTACATCGGGTGGAATTCCATCGAGGGTGATTCCTCAGGTTTCCCCCTGGTGTTTGGACACACGGTTACTTTGACTTAACACAGGACCATGATGACATCGGGTCGGCCCTGAGGGGTACCCGCGAGTGTTAGGAAGTCGGGTTGACCTGGAGGGTACCCGAGAGACACTTATGAGGCATGGCTGGGCATTCTTAGCCCTTGCAGCAAGTCCTTGAGGCGGGGCGACAGGGTCACATCGATCGTGAGTCTCCGCTCGTTACCGCACACCCCCAATACACTAACGGTTTGGATATTTGATCCGAGTGGGCCTCTGGCCCGATAGCACTAACCATCACGCGGGAATAAATATGGGTACTCTACGTCGTATACATCAGCCGAAGCTTTCTAGACGTCAGCGACTGAGCGGCACATGCTGGGTTGGACTGGGAATGCAACCACGCTTGTATTAAGGGGTTGCTAGGTCTGCTCACCAGCGGTGCACGTAATGTGCAGGAGTTTTCGGGGCGATGGCCCAAGACCCCTGGGGGCATAGGTTAGACCGGCGTGCTGACCTCTCTGTTAAGCCTAGGTCGGGTTGCGGCGTGTTGTTTAGCCGAGGCCGAGCATGACCCAGAAAAGTGTGTCCGACCGGAGTTAAGCGAGCGTGGTGGGTAAGTTGGTGCACCCCTCCAGGGAAGAAAACATCTATGCATAACCGGATCCTCGGTAATGGACGCTCGGAGTTGTATCCCGATCGATACAACTAGAACCTAATGATGAGATGAGATATGGATATTAGGGCTCTGGGATTGCTTTCTCACAGGGAGTCGAGAAAGGATCTCTGGCCGAGGTTGATACATGGATATTAGGGCTCTAGGATCGCTTTCTCGCAGGGAGTCAAGGAAGGATCTCTGGGCGAGGTTGATACTTAATACTGCTACTACTTTATACTGTACTAATCTACACTCTTCTAATGCTGCAAGACCGTTGAAGATGCTAGTCTTCGATAGGACTAGGCCTTCTCTCTATTCTGGCATTTCTGTAGCCCAGTCCACATATACAGCCTTTCTTTGATAATGTTGCATATGTAGTGTAGATCCTTGCTTGCTGAGTACTTCAAATAAGTACTCACAGTTGCGTTGCTTCCTCTTTTTCCCCATATCCGTTTGAGGCAACTAGATGACGGAGCCCCGACGCCAGCTGCCACTGTCGACGATCACTACTACTACCCCGAGGGTGGTTACTACTTCGAGTTGACCGACGACCAGGAGTAGTTTGTAGGGTCCCAGGCAGGACGCCTGTGCCTTTTCGATCGTAGCTTTTGTTTTGCACCGCCTTCTTAAAGGATTATCTGCTTCTCTTTTATATCTATACTCAGATATCTAACGCTTCCGCTGATGCTTGTTGACATCAAGCTTATGTATTCGAGCCCTCGAGGCCCTGGCTTGTAATATAATGCTTGTATGCCTTTATTTATGTTTTAGAGTTGTGTTATGATATCTTCAAGTGAGTCCTTAGGCTTGATCATGTGCATTTGCGTGTATGGTTAGTGCACGATTAAGTCGGGGCGTCACACTTCTTTGGCCCTTGAACATCCAGGATGTGAAGCACCCCCTCATGCATCATGTTTCATCACCTTCGGAAGGTAGGGGTTGATGACCTTCTCGTAGAACCTGTCCTTGGGGGCACTTGGAGACGTCATGGGGATCTAGATCTGGCAGAAAAATAGCTCAAAACGAGAACAAAGGATATTGTCACGATACGGTGGTCAAAACCTTCGAGAGTTTATATAATGATTTTTTACCGTGCAAAACAAGTATTCTGGGAGAAAACGAAGTCCAGAGGGCTCACGACATGGCCACAAGTTTGGGAGGCGCGCCCAGGGGGCTAGGGCACGCCCCAGGCTTGTCACCTGCTCATGCGCTTTCCTAATTTTTTAAATATTCCAAAATGGAGTAAAATTGTCTTTGGAGAATTTTTGGAGTCGGTTTGCTTACCATATCACATACCTATTCCTTTTCAGGGTTCTGGAGCATTCTAGAAGATTTCCTTTATATACTCCTCCGGTGTTATGAAGTGAATAATGTTGGTTTCAACATTTATGGCGTACCTGAGATATAATGTTTGATTCTTTGCCCATTCACCACCTTCGGGTTATTGACTTCGGCATTGTTGATCTTGATGGCACCGGAACGACAAACTTCTTCGATAATGTAAGGACCTTCCCATTTGGAGAGAAGTTTTCCTGCAAAAAAAATCTTAAACGAGAATTGTATAGCAAGACATGGTCACGTACATTAAATTCCCGCTTTTGTATTCTTTTGTCATGCCATCTTTTAACCTTTTCTTTAAACAGTTTTGCATTTTCATAAGCTTGGGTTCTCCATTCATCAAGTGAGCTAATGTCAAATAACCTCTTTTC
Organism: Thinopyrum elongatum; assembly: GCA_011799875.1. Taxonomy (NCBI): domain Eukaryota; kingdom Viridiplantae; phylum Streptophyta; class Magnoliopsida; order Poales; family Poaceae; genus Thinopyrum; species Thinopyrum elongatum. The sequence continues at coordinate 310,936,461 of CM022299.1, read as the reverse complement.
ACCAGCAAGTTTGAAATCATAGTTGAGTTCTTTGATTGCCCAATAAGCTTTATGTTCTAATTCAAGAGGTTGGTGACATGCTTTTTCGTAAACCATTTTATATGGATACATACCCATAGGATTTTTATAAGCAGTTCTATAAGCCCATAATGCATCATCGAGTTTCTTAGACCAATTCTCCCTAGATCTATTAACAGTCTTTTGCAAGATCAATTTTATTTCTCTATTACTTAATTCTACTTGACCACTAGACTGAGGATCATATGGAGATGCAATTCTATGGTTAACATCATACTTAGCAAGCAATTTATGGAAAGCACCATGAATAAAATGTGAACCACCATCAGTCATTAAATATCTAGGGACTCCAAACCTCGGGAAAATAACTTCTTTAAGCATTTTAATGGAGGTGTTATGATCAACACTACTAGTTGGAATAGCTTCTACCCACTTAGTAACATAATCAACAGCAACCAAAATATGTGTAGACCCATTAGAGGAAGGGAAAGGTCCCATATAATCAAATCCCCAAACATCAAATGGTTCAATAACAAGTGAATAATTCATAGGCATTTCCTGACGTCTACTAATGTTACCAATTCTTTGACATTCATCACAAGACAAAACAAACTTACGAGCATCTTTGAAAAGAGTAGGCCAATAAAAACCAGATTGTAATACCTTGTGTGCAGTTCTGTCTCCAGCATGGTGTCCTCCATAAGCCTCGGAGTGACACTTGCGTAGGATTTGTTCCTATTCATGCTCAGGTGCACAACGTCTAATAACACCATCTACTCCTTCTTTATAAAGGTGTGGGTCATCCCAGAAGTAATGTCTTAAATCAAAGAAGAACTTTTTCTTTTGTTGGTATGTGAAACTAGGTGGTATAAATTTAGCAACAATATAGTTAGCATAGTCTGCATACCAAGGAGTACTACGAGAAGCATTTATGGCAGCCAATTGTCCATCAGGAAAGCTATCATCAATAGGTAGTGGGTCATCAAGAATATTTTCTAACCTAGACAAGTTGTCTGCTATGGGGTTCTCAGCTGCTTTCCTATCAGTAATATGTAAATCAAATTCTTGTAGCAAGAGAACCCACCTAATGAGTCTAGGTTTAGCATCTTTCTTTTCCATAAGGTATTTAATAGAAGCATGATTAGTGTGAACAATTACTTTAGAATCAACTATGTAAGATCTGAATTTGTCACAAGCGAACACAACTGCTAAAAATTCTTTATCAGTAGTAGCATAATTTCTTTGAGTACTGTCTAGAGTTTTGCTAGCATAATGGATAACATTTAATTTCTTATCAACTCTTTGTCCTAGAACATCACCAACAGCATAATCACTTGCATCACACATAATTTCAAAGGGTAAGTTCCAATCAGGTGGTTGAACAATATGTGCAGAGATTAAGGCTTTCTTAAGTATTTCAAATGCTTCTACACAATCACCATAAAAAACAAATGGAATATCTTTTTGCAAAAGATTAGTAAGAGGCCTAGAAATTTTGGAGTAGTCTTTAATAAATCTCCTATAGGAACCGGCATGACCAATGAAACTTCTTCTACCTTTGATATCTTTAGGACACGACATTTTTTCAATTGCATCAACTTTAGCTTTATCAACTTCAATACCTCTTTCGGAGATTTTGTGCCCCAAGACAATACCTTCATTAACCATAAAGTGACACTTCTCCCAATTCAAGAAAAGATTAGTTTCTTCACATCTCTGCAAAACTCGATCAAGGTTGCTTAAGCAATCATCAAAATAAGTTCCGTATACGGAAAAATCATCCATGAAAACTTCAACAATCTTTTCACAAAAGTCAGAGAATATAGCAGTCATACATCTTTGAAAGGTAGCAGGTGCATTGCATAGACTAAAAGGCATACGTCTCTAAGCAAAAGTACCAAAAGGGCATGTAAAAGTAGTTTTTTCTTGATCCTCTTGTGACACAGGTATTTGGGAAAAACCAGAGTATCCGTCTAGAAAGCAGAAATGTGTATGTTTTTATAGTCTTTCTAGTATTTAATCAATGAAACATAGAGGATAATGATATTTCCTAGTAGCTTTGTTTAATTTTTTGAAGTCAATTACCATTCTATAATATGTGATAATTCTTTGTGGAATAAGTTCATTTTTATCATTAGGAACAATAGTAATACCTCCCTTCGTAGGGACACAATGAACATGACTTACCCATCTACTATCAGCTATAGGATAGATTATACCTTCTTCCAGAAGCTTTAATAATTCATTTCTTCCCACTTCTTCCATCTTAGGATTTAACCGTCGCTGGTGATCAACAACTGGTTTAGCATCAGGTTCCATATTAATTTTATGCTGACACAGAGTGGGACTAATGCCCTTAAGATCATCAAGAGTATACCCAATAGCGGCACGGTTCTTCCTCAGAGTTTTCAATAATCTCTTTTCTTCATGCTCTGAAAGGATAGCACTAATAATAACATGATGTATCTTCTTTTCATCAAGATAAGCATATTTCAATGTATCGGGTAATTCTTTAAGCTCAAACACAGTATCACTCTTGGGTGGAAGAGGATCTCCAAGCGCTTCAACAGGTAAATTGTGTTTCAAAACAGGAATTCGTTTAAAGAATATCTCATCTATTTCATTTCTTTCATTCATATGCATATCATTTTCATGGTCTAGCAAATATTGTTCTAATGGATTAGTAGGAGGCACGGCAATAGAAGCAAGACCAATAATTTTATCCTCACTAGGTAATTCTTTATCACGGGGTTGTCTACGGAATTTGGAGAAATTAAACTCATGAGACACATCACCAAAATTTACACTAACAATTTCTTTCTCACAATCAATCTTAGCATTAACAGTGTTCATGAAAGGTCTAGCAAATATTATGGGACAAAAATCTGTTGGGAAACATAGTAGAAAAAAATTCGCCCTATGATCACCCAGGAACAATGTGAAGATGCATAACGGGTTGTGATCAACGATTGTTACCGACTCCGGGAGTGCAGTGGAAGTAGACGAGTCGATGTAGATTGTACTTGACGTCCCTCGAACATCGATGACGATCCCTGGAACTGCCCACGAATGATCCCTCAAACGAAAGACTGAAAGCACGACCTCTATACTTGGTTGCAAGCGTACGGTCTTCACGATCCGGCAGCGCTTCGCCGTCCAGAGCTAATCATTACCGGAGAATTGGAGGGAGGAGATTAGAACCAAATGGGGCTTCTAATTATGAGGATTAGAGATGGCTAGTTCTATCTCTAATTAGTCAACTAGGACCAACAAGAACTAGAACTAGATCAACTAGAGGAGGCTCCAAAACTTGTGTTAACATAGGATGAAATCCTCTAGTATATATAGGTTAGAGGGGAGAGGGAGGGCTGCCACCAAGGGGAAGGAATCCCCCTTGGTGCACCATCTAAGGGGGGAGGAGTCTGACTCCTCCCCTTCCCCAATTCGGCCCCCTTCCTTAGGGAAGGGAGGCACTTTCCCACTTGGGCCTTTTTGGCCCAAGTTTCCTTCCACCTCTTGGCCTTATTAGGCCCATTGATATTAAATTAAATATATATTTGTTCTAAACATTTTTATAGCATTATATATATAATTTAACATCATCAGAAATGTTTTCCACCTATATATATATATATATATATATATATTAATCGGTAATACCCGGTATTACCCGATATTCACCGAAACCCTTCCGGTGACACCGAAACGCTTCCGGAACCTCTCAAAACTATTCTGGATATTAATGAAACAATTCCACAAATATATTCTCATCACTCCTGTCCTACTAACACTTAGCAGATTGTGATTACCTTAAGCTTGTGACCCCGTAGGTTCGGTAAATCATAGACATGAATGAAACCCCTTCGTTCAATGACCGATAGCAGAACCGTGGACCTCCATATTGGTCCCTATGATTACACGAATAATATTTGAGTGAACCTTTGGATATCATGTGATGTTCCCTTTGCTTCGTGATACTTTACAAAACTCGGTGTGCATCGGTATCCTCCTAAGTCATCACCATGCTCACTATATCATTGCTCCCGTTACCGGTTTTGTTCTTCTTTCTCGTTGACGTGTTCCGGCATCCCTATGATGTAGCCACCTGTGTCTGGCCAGACGATGATGGATGCCGTCACACTGAGAGGGCCCTAAGAATATCTCTCCATCATTGGAGGAGCAAATCCCACTCTCGATCTGTCCGGTCACTTGTCAAACTTTCCGGTGTGCCTGAAAGTTGTCGTTATGATCATTTTGTTAGAGATGATGTTTGAGCAACCCCAAATCCCACCGTCCGGTAGGAAGTGACCGAGACACTCTCATGGTCTGAAGAACTAAAACACGTGCTAACACTCCATGTTATAACAGATGATTTTAGACGATATGATCACATAGTATAACAGACAAGTATTGGGTCGATTCAATATGATTGTTCTTCTAACATCATACCCTCAATGTTGTTTTAGGACTATCGTTACACTTAACGATATCCTAAGATCCAGAAAACATGATCAACAACAACACTTGAGCCGGTCTTAGAGGCGAGACTGGGAACCTATTGTTTACCGTTTATCATTCTACACATGCATATGAGTTTTCCACTGAATCATCCAGGATCATAGCAGTTATAGCATGGAATATAAATCCTTAACTATGAATAATGGAAATATAATAATACAATATCATTGCCTCTAGGGCATATTTCCAACAGTCTCCCACTTGCACTTGTCAATAATCTAGTTAGCACTTTTAACTTTTACACCAATGGCAATCCGGTGTCAGTCCATGCTTTGCTTGTGGTATAGACTTCGTCCTATTGAATCTGACAACTTCAAATATGCGTGTATCATTTGCATTTCTATGCATCTATAATGCTTTCACAAGAATTCATAATTTGTGTGAAACCGGCTTTGTATATTGAATCACTGGTAGAACCTTTGATTCCTTAGACTGGGTTATGGAACCTCTATTAAGAATAGTGGTCCAATGATACAATCATCTAGAAACCATACCAAGCTCATGAATGAACTTCCGATTCATTACCTTTCATTTTTGCTTCTAAAGCAACAATATACTTAGCCTTCTGTTATAGAATTCACCACAGTAACTTTTTGGACCAATTCCAACTTACTGTGCCACCATAAATCACTTTTAATTTGAAATCGAATAATCACTTGGAGCATAGATGAAGATTTTATCGATGTACTACTTACAAAGAGCCTTCATTGATGTAACTCATTACAACAATCTCTTCATTTTCTCCGTGTGTGAGAAACATGTCGTTAATCCTTAATGACATTTTTCATTTGTTGTCCTATGATCAACAATTTGACCATACTAGTAACTTTTACTTACAACTAACTTGGAGTATTAGAAATATCTGGTTGTTTACATACCATGGAATAAAAGTGTGGTTGAAATGATATTTCGCTCATCAGTATTTCAGGAAATTGAATCCTTCAATGTGACATTGACAAGAAACTCTTCTTGACATTTTACATACTAAACTGCTTTATTATCTTGTCAATATGTATTTTGGCTAAGTCTGATTAGACACTATTATCTCCATAGATCATTATGTCTAATACCAAGACTATTCATTTCCTAAGTATTTATTGAAAAACTAGTTTCAATAAAGTCTTAACCTGTGTCAAGAAATTTACATAACTTCCAATCAACAATATGTCATGTACATATAGTGTTTAGAAGTATTATCATGCTCCCACTTACTTTCTTGTAAATACAAGCATCTTCGCTTTACTCGATGAAATCAATTTATTTGACCATTTCATCAGTATGAAGATTCCAACACCATTATGCTTGCTTCAGATCATTATAGGATCTCTTGAAGTTTGCATACTTACTAGCATCCTCTGGATCGACAAAATTACCTTGGATCGTATCAAACATACAACCTTTGTAATATTTCCATCTCATGGAATTATTTTGACATCCATCTATTTTATCTCATAATTGAAATATTTAATAATTGCTAGTTTAACCTGAACTAACTTTAAGTATTGCTATGATGAGACAATATCGTCATAGTCAATTCTTTGATCTTGTCATAAACTATTTGTAACAAGTCAAGCATTATAAAACATTTTTTTTCTTTGTCCGTTTATAGATCCATCACTATTCTTGAGACTCTAAGTCTTTCAAAGGGTTCATCAAGTTCTAAGCTTGAATTATGTGAATGGATACTATCTTGGATTATGTTGGCATATAGCCAATTTCCGGAGTCAGGGCCCATCAATGCTTCTCTGTAATTTATAGGTTCATTGTTTGCACAACAATATTTCATCTGCATACTACAACGGTCTACACGAATTTTCCCAACCTATATAGTTTAGCTGCAAGTTCGATCGTAGTCTCTACATCCCATGTAGAGGCTTTTGTATCAGTCGCAGTAAGAAATTCTAGAATTACTTCCAGTGTTTCTTTTCTTCGAGCTGATTACAAAGATTCCGCAATCTTATCGAGTTGCACTGTCCTCCCACTCACTCTTTTGTAGAAAACATTTTGTTCAAAACTTCCGCACTCTATGGCAACACTTTGCCTCAGCGTAGTCATAGAGGAATACCCAACTATTTGGGATAACCTACAAAGTAGCACTTATTTCAATAAATTTGATGGCGCTCCCTTTTTTAGTGTGAAAGCCACATTCTCTAAAGCAACACTTTGAAAGTATATTGGCAAAATAATTAATGTCATCTTTGACCTCACCATGTCATGCATAGTTTGATTGCATCTACTTAAAACAATCTACTCTTAGCAGTGTTTCTAGGTGGTGCAAGCTATAAAATTCTTTTATAGCTCATTAGATATTCGCCAAATTTGTAACTCAAATATTCTTTTCTGTAATCTAATTGTAGAAACATAATTTTCTTGTTACAATAATTTCTACTTCATTCTGAAAACCTTTTGAAACACTTCAAAAGATCCAAATTTATGCCTCAATTAGTAAATATAAATATCTACTTGAGTCATCCTTGAAGATAGATAAATCCACTGCTTACAACAATGCTTATTAGACTACACACATCGATATACATATTGCCAATTATTTTGTTGCTCGTTCTCTATGGCCCGTGAATGGTATTTCAGTTTACTTCACTAATTGGATGAAACTTGCAAGTGTCAGATGATTCTCAACCAGATGACTTCAAAATTCATCACTATGAAATTTCTCCATGCTAGTTCCTCCAATGTGACTAAATGCAGTGCCACAAAGATGTGGTATTCTTTTAGTCTTCTGACGTTTAGCGTCGGTGTTATGGATGTTCAATTTATCATCAATATTCATAACATACATCTTATCCACAATAAGAGTCTGCCCTCTTATTCACAATAAGAGTATGCCCTTTTCTTCATAACATTGAACAACTATTGTTCTGTCATGGACAACCTCCTTCATAACATCGAACAACTTTTGTTCTGTCATGAAGAATCTCCTTGCAACTTCTATGCAATGGGCTAGAGTGTACAGAAACTCTAAAATGAATTATGATAATAAATACACTGATAGAAATACTATAATCTTTTACAATCCATCAAAATATTTTAACCTCATTATTTGTTGGTCATTTAGGTCGCTCAAAGTTTCTTGCAATGATTTGCAATAATATGCAATTGAGTCGATATTCTTGTGATTTACCTTTTAACCACAATACCGAAGAATCAGTAATCAACAAATTGATCATTTTTCCCAAGAACTACACTTTACTTGACCAACCACCTCTGCATCTCATAACTTGTATGACATTCATACCCGAGCTGGAAATTCCAGTCTTCTTTTCTCTCTGCCTTTTACTTCTTATAGTTTTACTTCAATATTTCTCTTACTCTTAGAACAACAACTTTAAGAGTGGCGTGAGCCCTAAACTTCTCTAGGCATGTAAGTCCCATTACATACTTTGGTTTTGTTTTTTCTCTACAAGTTTTCACCGTCAACACATGACTAGCTTTCTTCCGGATCTTACGCATTTCAGTCTTAAACATAGTTGAACACTTCACTAGAATTTGCAAACAAAACACTTCTTTAGATACCGCATATCTTTTTAGCCTTTGTTTGTTTCTGAAAACAATTTTCAGTTCCAAGAATATCACATAACTATCCCTAAACATTTTGAAGTTCGGGTTTCTTGGAAGCTAGCAGACAGTAATGCAATTCTAGCTTTTGGATCGAAGGACGTGAGTCTTGTCATCCATAGCATCAGCAAGAGAGTATTGTAAACATGCAGTAGGACAAAATCCTTCTTGGCACTTTTAGAGGACAATCCTCTAAACATAAAGTTTCAACCAGATAAATAACAGTCAATCAATTTCAACAACAAAGGTGGAACTGTGAGCCATAATTCCACAACTATAATGCAAACTACACGTAGACATTTTTCATAGTTAATTTGCACTAGTTATTAAACTTAATTAATACATAATTGTGCTCCCACTGAAATCAATATCTCTCATAATTGATAGCGAGTGATTCAAGATCCAAGTCTAGTTCTCAGCCATTGATGTGTGCATCACTGATGACAAGAATTTTGACCGGTAGGCAATCTTTTGCCGATCATATCTCCATATGACTCTTGTTCATCTTTCGATGCTTTGTGCTCCGAGCTCAGAATGATTCTGCTAGAACTTCAAGATAACCAAGTGTTATCTGCATGTATGGTCTGACCATCCCCGCCTAACACCTCATGGTCCGTTTGAGCTCATGTGTACATGATGCACTTCGGAACGCTACGTGTTATAGATGGTTGCAACACTGGGAAGAGCACCTTTTAACTTGATATTTACTGTAAGAGATCACCCTAATAATTGACTACTGTGCAATCAAATGGTGCAAACAACACAGGGATAAACATCTCAGGTAATTCATAATATCATGATATGGTATAGCCCTGGGCGCCGGGAGTTCTCCATGATCGTCTTCAATGTCGAGTTGAAGCAACGTGACGGCCAATATTTCGTTGCCATGGCAACCGTTTCAAAAAACGTTGCCATGGCGGCAATCTCATAAAACGTTGCCGTGACGACCGTTTCAGAAAATGTTGCCGTGGCACAAAAATCTAAAATTCCGTTGTGGCACGAAATTATAGCTCCTCGTCTCGTGCCTTGGTACACCTTCTCCTCGTCGGAGTCCTTCGTGTACGTCTTGCCACTATCACCTGTAATCTATCTCTACGATATTTACATTAAGGTGGCAATCTCGTGGCTCCAGCCATCATGCCGTGATGCGTAGGCTACTTAACATTACAACATATAACCATCTCATACATAAACTCATTATCATGATGAAGGCTATACCACATCATATGCAAACCCTGCAAAACCAAGTTAGACGTCCTCTAATCGGTTTGGCAAATTTTAATTACGTGGCTTCTAGGGTTTTCGGATAAACCTAGCCACCTACGCAAACACAACAAGGCGATGTTCTTGATGCTAGATTAAGTTTTGGGGTGTGTGAAAGAGAGACTTAATTAAAAGTCTCACACCCACACTAAACTTCATCAACACGCGTGACCCCCTAGAAGATCATCTATCTTTGGCACCCTCTTGTGTACGCGACGGTTCACTATTCTTGACTATGATGTAGCCCAAGGAACTACTAGCAGATCGTCGGCAACCAGAGCCGATCGATTGTCAGAACCTTGTAGCCAAACTACATCATTCTGCCAATGAACTGAACTGAAGCAACACTCGTGGGAAGCATAGCAAGAACACCAACCCTCACATATCAGATGTGATATAGATCGCAACCAGCATCTACTTATAGAACCGCTCATGATGCCACTGTTGGGAAACATAGTATAAAAAAAATTGCCCTACGATCACCCAGGAACAATATGAAGATGCATAACAGGTTGTGATCAACGATCGTTACCAACTCCGGGAGTGCAGCGAAAGTAGATGAGTTGGCGTAGATCATACTTGAAGTCCCTTGAACGTCGAGGACGATCCCGCGAACCGCCCATGAACGATCCCTCGAACGAAAGACCGAAAGCACGACCTCTCTACTTGGTTGCAAGCATACGGTCTTCACGATCTGGTAGCGCTTCGCCGTCCAGAGCTAATCATCGTCGGAGAATTAGAGGGAGGATATTAGAACCACACGGGGCTTCTAATTATGAGGATTAGATGTGGCTAGGGCTACCTCTAATTAGTTAACTATGACCAACAAGAACTAGAACTAGATCAACTAGAGAAGGCTCCAAAACTTGTGTTAACATAGGGTGAAATCCTCTAGTATATATAGGTTAGAGGGGAGAGGGAGGGCTGCCAACAAGGGAAGGAATCCCCCTTGGAGTTAGTAGCCATAGTGCACGCACTCAAGACCTGGAGGCATTTTCTTATTGGAAATCGTTGTGATGTTTACACGGATCATAAGAGTTTGAAATACATCTTCACGCAGAAGGAGTTGAACCTCAGGCAGAGAAGATGGTTGGAGCTCATAAAGGATTATGACATGAAATTGCACTATCACCCAGGAAAGGCCAATGTTGTGGCAGATGCATTGAGCCGCAAGAGCTATGTTAATACCCTCACAACAGGAGGATTACCTCAGGAGTTAATTGATGATCTCAGAGATCTCCGACTGGAGATAGTACCACGAGGTTTTGTTGCCGCAATGGAAATTCAATCCACTTTGTTGGGAAAGATCCGAGAAGCCCAGAAGTTAGACAAAGGTATTGCGGAGATAAAGGGAAGGGTGAACCAAGGAAAGGCAGAAGGATTTCGTGAGGATGTACACGGAACCTTATGGTTTGAGCAGCGTATTTACGTGCCAAATGACCCAGAAATCAGGAAGTTGATTCTTCAGGAGGCTCATGATTCACCTTACTCGATACACCCAGGCAACACCAAGATGTATTTGGACTTGAAGGAAAATTTCTGGTGGACAGGTATGAAGAAGGATATTGCCGAGTATGTAGCAGTATGCGACGTATGTCAGAGAGTTAAGGCAGAGCACCAGAAACCAGCAGGATTACTTCAGCCTTTGCCGATACCAGATTGGAAGTGGGACAAGCTTGGCATGGACTTCATTACAGGATTACCCAGGACTCGTTCAGGATATGATTCCATCTGGGTTATAGTTGATCGCTTGACCAAGGTAGCGCACTTCATCCTCGTGAAAACCACATATACAAGTGCTAAGTTGGCCAAGATATACATGACCAGGATCGTATGTCTACATGGAGTTTCGAGGACCATCGTATCAGATAGAGGAACACAATTTACCTCAAAGTTTTGGCATCAGTTACATGAAACTTTGGGTACCAGGCTAGAGTTCAGTACAGCCTTTCATCCGCAGACAGATGGGCAGACCGAGAGAGTCAACCAGATTTTGGAGGACATGTTGAGAGCTTGTGCGCTAGATTATGGATCTAGTTGGGATGATAATTTGCCTTATGCAAAGTTCTCATATAACAACAGTTATCAAGCTAGTTTGAAGATGCCCCCCTAAGCTTTGTATGGAAGGAGGTGCAGGACACCATTGATGTGGGATGAAGTTGGAGACTGTAAATTATTCGGACCAGATTTAATCAGAGATTCGGAGGAGAAAGTCAAGTTGATCCGTGACAGACTCAAAACAGTCCAATCCAGACAGAAAAGTTATGCCGATACTAAACGCAAGGAAGTAACTTATGAAGTCGGAGACAGAGCATATCTTCGTGTGTCGCCACTTCGAGGAGTTAAACGATTTGGAGTTAAAGGCAAACTAGCACCACGATTTGTGGGACCATACAGAGTTTTGGAACGCAGAGGAGAAGTTGCATATCAGCTGGAGTTACCCGAAGCCTTGTCTGGAGTTCATGATGTGTTTCATGTTTCCCAGTTGAAGAAGTGCCATGTGGAGATGGCCGATATTCCTTTGAGAGGTACAGTGCCACTGGAGGCCATACAGTTGGATAGTGATCTGACCTATGAGGAGAAACCGGTCAAAATTCTCGAGTTTGCCAACAGAGTTACCCGCAACAAGGTCATCAAGTTTTGCAAGGTTCAGTGGAGTCATCATACCAAGGAGGAAGCCACCTGGGAACGCGACGAAGATCTTCGACAGGACCACCCACACCTTTTTGCTAGCCAACCCGAATCTCGAGGGCGAGATTCATCTTAAGGGGGGTAGGTTTGTAACATCCCAAATTTTCAATTTGGAATGTTTTAAAATTATTAGCTAAGCATCTATGCATTTGTTTGAATTGAGTGGCATTTGGAAATTTCAGAGGCATTTGAGTTTTTATCTGACTTTGAATTCAACTTGGCATTTGAAATTTATTTCAAAAATCCCTGACAAATACTTGTTAAAAAGTATGAGAGGAGCTAACATGACACTCCAAAAAGTCAGAAGAAAACAACGCAAAAGTTTTGAATTCAAATTTGAGTTTCATTTGGATTTTTTTTGGAAAAATGTTTTTTATAAAGTTTTTACTTAGCCTCTGAAAAATAGTTCATCTTGTAGGATTTATTTTTCTGAATTTTTTTGATATATATATGTCCTATATAAAATATTTTTATTTTATATCTATATTTTTTTTCTCTGTCAAAAAAAAAACAGCCACGGGCCATGGAAGGCCCAGCCTTCCTCACGACCACCTGGTCGTCTTCTTCCTTGAGCATTCTTGGCAGAGGCAGGATGCACGTACGCATCACATCTCCACCCAGCGCCCCCACCCCTCCCCTCGCCCCGAAACTCCTCTGAACGGAACCCCCTCGCCTCCCTCTACCCCTTCCCCTTCACTAGTGCGCCTTAATGCCCCCTGTAATGGCCATTAGAAGCTCAAGTAACAGCCATCATTAACGTCATAAATCCGACGACGTCCTGCTCACCTCTGGCTTCCCCTGACCCTCTATAAAAGCCCACGGAGACGCCCAAGTTCCCCTCGTCCGAAGCCCTCTCCTTCGGGAGCTTTCCCCCCTCCCTAACCTCGCCAATTGCTCGCCGGAGTTCGTGGATTTCAGCGGCTTCTCCACCGCGCCAGGAGACGAGACCGACCCTGTCGCACTGCTCCCCGGGTCTGTCTCACGTTGCTCTTCACCGTCCCGCATGCGTCCTTTGCCGAAACACACCGGAGCCATCTCTTCCTCGTCGCCGGCGACAAGTCCGGTGAGCACCCAGCCATGGATATCCAGCCAATCAGAGAGCGCCACTTGGCATCTGGGCGATTTTTTTTCTCTTTTTCCAGGATTTTCCAAACACAGATTCTATACCAATTCTTCTTTCTAGTATATCTTTTAATCTATAGATCTGATTTAGTTGATTCTTGTTCCTACTAGTTCATAAAAATATCCTCTATCAGAGAACCAAACAAATTTTTTTTTGAAAGTTTTAAAATTTGAATTCAAACAGATCTGAATTCAAACTTCGTTAGGCCGTAACTCGAGTTCTGTAAGTCCGTTTTGGGTGATTCTTTTTGCAAATCGAAGCTTGTGACATGTACTTTCTGTTAAAACCAAAACAATTTTTTTTCTCTTGTAAGAATTAACTTATGTACAGAAACTTTATTTGGTCATTTTTGAAGTTTTCTGAAGTCTTTTATTTGTTTTTCTTTTTTGATCTTTGCTTGTATGCTTATGTATGTTATTGTTTGCTTATGCTAGATCATCCGGAGTGCGAAGCTTGCTACTACGAATCTTTAGGGTTCAACGAACGTCAACAAGGCAAGTTCACACTTTGATCATAATTTTCAATACCCAGTTTTTACTATGCATTAGTTTAACCCTCAAAGATTGCATGAGTAGGATTGGGAACATATGGTTATGCTTTGTAGTTCATGTGGTAGGAACCTATGACCTTTGATCACCCCGGGAATATTCGTTATGTCATATATTTCTTAGCCATGCTCGTAGACGGGGATTGGTATGTGTGATCCATGCAAGTTGCGAGAGATAATAATTTTGGGACAACTTAAGGTGGCTACCCTAATACACATCTGGGTGGATTGTTTGGGGCACCTAGAGAAACCAGTGCTTGCCCAAGGGGATCCCGGAGTACCCGTGCGATTACCCTAGGTCCACCACCCAGGCTCAAAGGGATCATAAGATATTTCATGCCTAGAAACTTCCATGTGCAGCCACAAGCCATTATGGGCTCTGGCATAGTTGAGTAAGTTGTGTGACCTCTTTCTGTGGTAGACTAGCTGATGTAGGGGAAAGTAGGTGTACCAGTCTACCCAGGGTTTAGATGAAATACTTCAGAAAGACTATGTCTCGATCTTCCGATCATGGAGGTGGTTGAGTCTTGTGGGGAAAAGTGCGCAAACCTCTGCAGAGTGTACAAACTAATCATGATTAGCCGTGTCCCCGGTACTTGAGTATCTAGAAGTGAATTATTGGTTGATCTCATCACTCTTTTTAATGAAATTATTGGGTTACTAATAACTTGGGAAATTTGGGATTGAGTTGGAGGAACCTTCTCAATAATGGCATTTTAATATAGTAGTAATTAAAAATTTATTCCTTTGTTGTAGGAAAAAATTAGCTTTATGAAGAATTAAACTTAGATCCTCCACAAGCCAGATATGCATGTAGTGATAAATATTGTTCATTATTATTCTATGGTGTGAAATTGCCAGCATATTCCATGTGCTGACCTACACGGCTGCAACGTCTCATGTTGTAGACTTTTTCGACGAGGATTGAAGGTGCGATAGGTCGTTGTTCTACATTCAGTTTGCCGTGGAGTTGGATGGACTCATTTACCTTCGATGCTTCCGCAGTTATTTTTATTTAGATGGACTTTGGCCATGTTATTGTAATAAATACTCTTTTGAGGACCTCGATGTAATAAAGAGTGTGATTGAACTCTGTTATAATTCCTCGAGTACTGTGTGTCAGCATACCGATCCAGGGATGACACTTAAGCACAGAGACTTCGATCCATTTGGGTCGGGTCGCTACAGTGCGCCATCTAAGGGGGGAGGAGTCTGACTCCTCCCCTTCCACAATTCGGCCCCTTCCTTATGGAAGGGTGGCACTTTCCCACTTGGGCCTTTTTGGCCCAAGTTTCCTTCCACCTCTTGGCCTTATTAGGCCCATTGATATTAAATTAAATATATATTTGTTCTAAACATTTTTAGAGCATTATATATATAATTTAACATCCCTGGAAACATTTTCCACCAATACATATGTTAATCGGTAATACCTGGTATTACCCGATATTCACCGAAACCCTTCCGGTGACCCCGAAACGGTATCGGATCCTCTCGGAACTATTCTGGATATTAATGAAACAATTCCAAAAATATATTATCATCACTCCCGTCCTACTAACACTCAGCAGATCGTGATTACCTTATGCTTGTGACCCCGTAGGTTCGGTAAATCATAGACATGAACGAAACCCCTTCGTTTAATGGCCGATAGCGGAACCATGGACATCCATATCGGTCCCTATGATTACACGAATGATATTCGAGTGAAACTTTGGTTATCATGTGATGTTCCCTTTTCTTCGCGATACTTTACAAAACCCGGTGTGCATCGGTATCCTCCTGAGTCATCACCATGCTCACTATATCGTTGCTCCCATTACCGGTTTTGTTCTTCTTTGTCGTTGACGAGTTCCGGCATCCCCGTGACGTAGTCACCTGTGTCTGGCCAGATGATGATGGATGCCATCACACCGAGAGGGGCCTAAGAATATCTCTCCATCATCATAGGAGCAAATCCCACTCCCAAGCTGTCCGGTCACTTGTCAAACTTTTTGGTGTGCCTGAAAGTTGTCGTTATGATCACCTTGTTACAGATGACGTTTGAGCAACCCCAAAGCCCACCGTCTGGCAGGAAGTGACCGAGACACTCTCATGGTCTGAGGAACTAAAACACGTGCTAACACTCCATGTTATAACAGATGATTTTAGATGATATGATCACATAGTATAACAGACAAGTATTGGGTCGATTCAATATGATTGTTCTTCTAACATCATACCCTCAATGTTGTTTTAGGACTACCATTACACTTAACGATATCCTAAGATCCGGAAAATGTGATCACCAACAACACTTGAGACGGTCTTAGAGGCGAGACCGGGAACCTATTGTTTACCATTTATCATTCCACACGTGCATGTGAGTTTTCCACTGAATCGCATATTCCAGGATTATAGCAGTTATAGCATGGAATATAAACTCTTAACTATGAATAATGGAAATATAATAATACAATATTATTGCATCTAGGGCATATTTCCAAAATAAATCATCTTGTGGGGAACCAAGAACTAGAAAATCAGTAGGGTATTTTATTTTACCACACCAGACTTCAACATCTCTAACGATCCCAAGTGGTGTGATAGTATCTCTATTCGCAAGTTTAATAGTAACATCAATATCTTCTATCTCAGCAGGTGCAATATCATTCAAAATTTCTTGATATAAAGTAAACGGGATTGCATTAACACCAGCACCCAAATCACATAAGCCATGATAACAATGATCTCCTATTTTAACAGAGACAACAGGCGTGCCAACAACATGTCTATGTTTATCGTTTTCATTGTGTTTGGCAATTCTAGTGGCATCATCACAGAAATAAATAACATGCCCATCAATATTTTCAACCAAGAGATCTTTAACCATAGCAACATTAGGTTCAACTTTAATTTGTTCAGAGGGTGTAGGTGTTCTTGTATAACTTTTGCGAACCACAGTTGAAGCTTTAGCATGTTCTTTTATCCTAACAGGAAAAGGTGGTTTCTCAATGTAAGCAGTAGGAATAACTTGATCAACATTATAAGTAGTAGTTTCTTCTCTAGCTTCAAGGGGTTCTATTATTTTTACTTCAATGGGGGAATGATATTTAAACCACTTCTCCTTAGGGAGATCAACATGAGTAGCAAATGATTCAATAAAATAAGCTACTATTTCAGGGTCAAGTCCATATTTAGTGCTAAAATTATTAAAAGTATCGGTATCCATAAAAGTTTTAACACAATCAAACACAAGCTTTATACCTGACTCCTTACCTTCGTGAAGCCCACAATCTTCAGAGTTGCATTTAATTCTTTCCAAAAGATCCCATCTGAATTCAATAGTCTTTTTCATAAAAGAACCAGTACAAGAAGTATCGAGCATGGATTGATCATTACGAGAAAGTCGAGCATAAAAATTCTGAATAATAATTTTCTCTTGAGAGCTCATGATTGGGGCATGAATATAACATTAACTTAAGCCTCCCCGAAGCTTGAGCGATACTTTCTCCTTCACGAGGCCAAAAATTATATATATAATTCTGATCATGATGAACCTGATGCATAGGATAAAACTTCTGATGAAATTCCAATTTTAATCGGTTGTAATTCCAATCTCCAATATCATCACATAGCCTATACCATGTCAATGCCTTTCCCTTCAAAGATAAAGGGAACACCTTCTTCTTGACTTCATCTCCTGGTAAACCTACAAGCCTAAATAATCCACAAACTTCATCCACATAGATTAGATGCATATCAGGGTGTAGTGTTCCATCTCCCGCAAAAGCATTAGCTAGCAGTTTCTCTATCATACCCGAAGGAATTTCATAATAAATATTTTCAGTAGGTGCAGTAGGTTGAGGAGGAACTCTTTGTTCTTCCGGTTGAGGTGAAGATACCCCGAACAAGCCCCTCAAAGGATTATTTTACATAGTGACAAGTGACAATAAAGTTCAGCACGTAATATAAATTTTTCCTTACCAAATTCTACTCACCAAAGGAGCTTCACTCCCCAGCAACGACGCCAGAAAAGAGTCTTGATGACCCACAAGTATAGGGGATCAATCGTAGTCCTTTCGATAAGTAAGAGTGTCAAACCCAATGAGGAGCAGAAGGAAATGACAAGCGGTTTTCAGCAAGGTATTTTCTGCAAGCACTGAAATTATCGGTAACAGATAGTTTGGTACTACGATAATTTGTAACGGGTAACAAGTAACAAGTGTAGCAAAGGTGCAGCAAGGTGGCCCAATCCTTTTTATAGCAAAGGATAAGCCTGGACGAACTCTTATATAAAGCAAAGCGCTCCCGAGGAAACATGGGAATTATTGTGAAGCTAGTTTTCATCATGCTCATATGATTCGCGTTCGTTACTTTGATAATTTGATATGTGGGTGGACCGGTGCTTGGGTGCTGTCCTTACTTGGACAAGCCTCCCACTTATGATTAACCCCTCTCGCAAGCATCCGCAACTATGAAAGGAGAATTAAAATAAATCTAACCATAGCATGAAACATGTGGATCCAAATCAGCCCCTTAGGAAGCAACGCATAAACTAGGCTTTAAGCTTCTGTCACTCTAGCAACCCATCATCTACTTATTACTTCCCAATGCCTTCCCCTAGGCCCAAATCATGGTGAAGTGTCATGTATTCGACATTCACATAACACCACTAGAGGAAAGATAACATACATCTCACCAAAATAACGAACAAATACCAAATTCACATGATTGCTTATAACAAGACTTCTCCCATGTCCTCAAGAACAAACGTAACTACTCACAAAGCATATTCATGTTCAAGATCAGAGGGGTATTGAATATCATTAAGGATCTGAACATATGATCTTCCACCAAATAAACTAACTAGCATCAACTACAGAGAGTAATCAACACTACTAGCAACCCACAAGTACCAATATGAGGTTTTGAGGCAAAGATTGAATACAAGATATGAACTAGGGTTTGAGAGGAGATGGTGCTGGTGAAGATGTTGATGAAGATTGACCCTCCCTCGATGAGAGGATCATTGGTGATGACGATGGCTTCGATTCCCCCTCCTGGAGGGAAGTTTCCCCGGCAGAATCGCTTTGCTGGAGCCCTAGATTACTTCCGCCCAGGTTCCGCCTCGAGCCGGTGGCGCTTCGTCCCAAAAGCCTTCTTATGATTTTTTTCTAGGTCATAACCCTCCATATAGTAGAAGATGGACACAAGAGGCTGGCCAGGGAGCCCACAAGCTCGGGAGGCGTGCCCTGGGGGGTAGGGCGCGCCCCCAGGCTTGTGGCCACCTGGTGGGTCCCCTTATGTTCTTTCTTCGCCCAATATTTTTTATATATTCCAAAATAATTCTCCTTAAAGTTTCAGGACATTTGGAGTTGTGCAGAATAGGTATCTCAGATTTGCTCCTTTCCGGTCCAGAATTCCAGCTGCCGGCATTCTCCCTCTTCATGTACATCTTGTAAAATAAGAGAGAAAAGGCATGAGAATTGTATCACAAAGTGAAATAACAGTCCATAATGCAACAAATATCAACATAAAACATGATGCAAAATGGACGTATCAAGCACGTTGGGCTTTAAGGGCTTGTTCGGCACATCATTGTTGCTCTTATCGAAGGGCATCGCCATCTTGATGTTCTTGTTGATCTTCACATATTGGAGCTTGCTCTTGGACCGTCGGATAATTAGCTTGGCGATGTAGTCATTCATGTTCTCAGAGGCGGTCTTGTAAACCATTGCCATGAAATGGGTTGTGTGGAGCTTGATGATCTTCATGGTCTTGGCGACGATGCGAACGAGCTCGAGGTGGACTTGCATTCGAAGACGTGTCCGAAGAGTATCGACTTGAATGGCGCCATTTTGAGGATGACGAAGTGGTAGACGAGCGATTGGCCATCATGGCTCGTAGGTCCTCCTTGAGAGATGCCATCGATGTGTCGAAGTAGTCTCTTGTACGTTGCTCGGATTGTCGCAAGTCGTTGGCGAGTTGGTCAATGCAGTCGCCCAATGCTTCATTCTCTTGATGCAAAGCTCTTTGTGCGTCGAATATATGTTGTTTGGTGACGTAGTTGTTCGGGTCCTCTTCTTGCTCGATGAAGAGTGGATTTGAAGACGTAATTGACCTATCCATCATCTCAAGCATATATATGAGTGGAAGAAAGGAAAGAACTACACCAAATGTACCTTATCCGATGTTGAAGATGGATCAATGATCATTCGATAATGTATTATGGAAATAGCACAATTGGTACCGGATCTTGTCGATTCTCACACCTACATACGTAAAACTTTTGGAGTAGCTTGGTGGTGGAACAAAATTTATGCAATTGTTAGCAAGAGTCAATAATGTTGAAAAAGATTCGTAAATTCACAAGTGAAACAAGTAGACCAATAGCAATATGTGGCACACGGAAACACACGCACGGATAGATAAATGGGGTCATACAACCAAGGAATGAGATCAAAATGTGGAATCCATGAAAAATCCTCTTGTTGCACTACATTAGAGAGACGCTAGCTCGATTTCTCAATAGGCAAGATACGAAACTTGTGCACAAAACCTATGAGAAATGACGCGACTTCTATCCCAAGTATGCTATGTATGTATGTTTTCGGTGTCTCTCTCAAGATGATCCAAGATGATCGGATATGACAATCTTATATGCAATGTGGTATGATGCTATGGCACTTGCATAAAAGCTCTTTGCTTATCTTTTCTTTTGCTTAAAAGATTTCTTTCTTGTGATATTTTCCTTTGGCCACTCTATGCAAAATGCGCAAACCAAGATAGCAATGATATATATGCGGGAACAAACTTGTGACACAAGAGATGATATGATGTATACCAATATGAGGTATCTATGCAATGGAAGGTGCGGATCAATTATCACTAAAGTGCACAAGTAACGTTGCCGGCAATACTCAATGGCTAGTCTCGATAGGTAAGTGATGCAATGTAACACCCCATGTATTAAGCTACAGTAATCACCCTTTTGATTATGCCAAGTCATCATGATTATTAGTGCCTAATCATCATTTGCATCATTTTGCATTCAGCTCCTAACTAAAAATTCAAATTAAAACTAAAGTGGAAAATAAAAGTTGTTCAAACCTGAAAACAAAAATGTGCATCATGTTGCAAATATTCCCATAGCATTTATAAAAATGATTGCAACATTTATTGGAATTGTAAAAGGACTCTAACAGCAAGAAACAGTACCAAAACAGAATTATTTAATACCTTTTTATTTAAATAAAATCCAAAAGAAAACATTTGGACTCAAAACCTTTTTATAACAGTGGCCTATAATGCACTGTTATTATTGGACTAAGTCTCATATTTTACAAAAGTCTTTTTGGAATGAAATTAAAAGGCAAAGCAGTAAAGAAAAAGAAAAACAGAAAAGAAAAAGGAAAAGGCCCTAGCCACTGTGCCCGTGGGCTCTAGTCGCTACCGAGCCGGCCCAGCCCACTCCTCGCACCTGTCCCCTCCTTCCTCCTCTGTTCACCGCCCCTGCTCGCTGTCGCCGCGCGCGCGCTCGCCGCGCCAGGCCCCCCTCTCCTCTGCTCGACACCGCGCTCGTCGTGGAGGGGATAAGAGCCCCCTCGCCCGTCCCCGCAAACCCTAGCCCCCTCAGACGCTCGCCCGCGCCTCTCCCTCTCGTTCTCCCAACTCACCCGACACGGCCATGGCTCCGCCGCCGTAAAACACGCGGCCACCGCCTCCGCCTCGTCGCGTGACCGGACCAGAGCGCTCCGCCACCGTCCGCTACCCCACCCCGCGCCGCTGGACGGAGCTGGGAGTCTATGCCTCGCCCGCGTCAACCTTCTCCCTCCTCGGATCGCTGCCGCACGCCGTCGTCGATTTCGGCCATGTCGAGCCTTCCCCGAGCCCATTACGCACACCTGCAAGAGCGCTGTAAGCTGCCGCTCCTTCTCACTCTCCTCGCGCCGTCGTTTGCGGCCCCTAGCGAGCTCCTCCACCGTAGCCGAACACGCCGGCGCCGTTCTGGCGACCAGCTGGCCTCGGGCTCGTGCCCGCTGAACTCACACGCGCGCGTAGGTGCCTCCTAGCTCCTTCGTTCGACTCGCGCGCGACCGCACTGCCGTTTGCCATCGCCACCCGAGACCGGCCGCCGCCGACGTGCTCACCGCCACCGCTACGCGCCGTCTCCGGCCATGCCACCACCACCAATGCAAGCGGCGTGGACCGCCCGTTCGAACGGACCAAACCTCAGCCCCGGAGATGCCCCGTACGCAAATCCCGCACGTCGTCGCCGTCTTCTGTGGTCGCCGGCGATGCTCCGGCCGCCGCGCCGGCTGGCTCCGACGTGGCACGCGGGCCCCACCACCAGTGCCACTGACCACGGGCCCCACTGGTCCCCGTTGACCAGTCAGCGCTGCTGACTGGGCCACCCGTGTCTATGACACGCGGGTCCCACCCCTTAAAACGTTTTATAAATAAATAAAACACTAATTAAACCTGTTAATCCTAATTAAGCTAATTAGTTAACTAAAGCTGACACTGACAGTGGGACCCACAAGCTAATTAGGTTAATTAATTAAGTTTAATCCTCTGTTAATTAGTACTGTGAATGACATGTGGGCCCCACCTGTCAGGTTTGACCCTGGTCAGCCGACCGTTGACTGCTGACGTCAGCTTTACGTCATGATGACATCATCTTTTACTGTTTTGGATAATTCCTATTTAATAATTAAAATAACTCCAGAAAATCTATAAAACTTTAGAAAATCATAACTTTTAAACCGTAACTCCGATGAAAATAAATTATATATGAAAAATGATCAGAAAAATCCCACGAATCCAAATACGCTACCCACATACCTGTTAGGTGCCTCTAACAAACTAAACATGCAACCTTTTGCCGGTTTCAGATAAATGAATAGTGTCTGGCTTTTATATAATAAATCCAAACAAATTCCTAAAATAACTAAATGACTTAGACATGTCTTCAGGCAACCCTGCACTGCACGTTAGCATAGCCTGCTCCGTGTTGCTTATGTTGGTTGTGTATTTATACTGTTTCCTCCCCCTCTTCTCTCTCGTTAGACCCCGACGCAGTTCTCGGTACCGCCGCAGCTCCGGAGACCGAAGACACCATTGACGACCTTGCCTTTGCCGCCGAGCAACCAGGCAAGCACCCCCCTTTGAGCATACCGATATCGCCTATTCTTTCTCTCTCATGCTTGCATTAGAATTATTGCTGCTACTGCTTTACCTATTCTGATGCATAGCCTGTTTATTGTAACCTGCTATTGAAACCTTACCTGCTTATCCTAAACTGTCTAGTATAGGCTGGGTAGAGACCTATTAGTGACCTCACTTATCCCGACTGCCCCGCTGGATTATCAGAAGACCTGATCAACAGGATTGAAGACCAGGCCCCGGCACCGCACATCACCCCCCTTAGTTGTAATGACACTGCAGCGTTACTATCGAGTGCCGAGGGTGATACCTCGTGTAGCACTTCTGATGTTAACTCTGTAGAGTAGCTAATCGGTCATGGTCATCGAGGGTGATTCCTCCTTCCCCACTTCTGATAACGACGCTGTCGTGCAACACATCAAGTGTGAACCCATCGAGGGTGATTCCTCCGAGTTCACCTTGACGGATACATCGAGTAGGAATCCAACGAGGGTGATACCTCAGATTCCCGTGATGATATGGACACACAGATACTTGGACTGTACTATTGTTACTTGGAAAGGCGGGTCGACCCTGAGGGGTACCCGCGTGTGATGTGAAGACGGGTTGACCTAGATGGTGCCCGAGTGAGAATATGAGGCGTGGCCGGTCATTCTTGGCCTTTGCCGCAAGTCCTCAAGACGGGGCGACGGGGTCACATCTTTCGTGAGTCTCTGCTCGTTACCGCAAGCACAAGGTACTAACGATTTGGATATTTGATTCGAGTGGGCCTCTGGCCCGATAGCACTAACCATCACGTGGGCATAGTATGGGCGTTCTGCATCGTAGCATCAGCCGAAAGCTCCGACAAACGTCCAGTTCAGCATTGCGGCACGGTCGGATCGTGTCGGCCACCCGAGGCGACGCTGGTATGCACCCTATGCGCAACGACCCGGAGGGTGAGGGGCGATGGCCAAGACCCCCTTGCGCTTAGGATGTAGACCGGCGGGGACCTCTCTGCTGAGCTGTAGGTAGGGTTGCGGTGTGTCGTTTGGCCGAGGTCGGGCATGACCCAGAAAGTGTGTCCGGCCGGAGTTAAGCGAGCGTGGTGGGTAAGTTGGTGCACCCCTGCAGGGAAGAACTAATCTATGCATAGCTGGATCATCGGTAACGGACACTCAGAGTTGTATCCCGATCGATACAACAATTAGAATTGGATACTATGGCTCTGGGATTGCTTCTCGCAGGGCGTCGAGAAGGGATCTCAGGACGAGGTTGATGACTGTATGGCTATGGGATTGCTTTCTCGCAGGGAGTCGAGAAAGGATCTCTGGGTGAGGATGAGACTTAATGTTACTACTACTTATGCGGTACTAATCTACACTCTTCTAATGCTGCAAGACCTCTGAAGATGCTAGTCTTCGATAGGACTAGGCCTTCTCTCTATTCTGGCATTTCTGCAGCCCAGTCCACATATACAGCCTTCCTTTGATAATGATTGCATATGTAGTGTAGATCCTTGCTTGCTGAGTACTTCGAATGAGTACTCACGGTTGCTTTGCTTTCTTTATCCCCCAAATACTTTTGATACAACCAGATGACGGAGCCCCGGATACATCTGCCCCCGCCGACGATCGCTTCTACTACCCCGAGGGTGGATATTACTATGAGCTTGCCGTCGACCAGGAGTAGGATCGGAGGGTCCCAGGCAGGAGGCCTACGCCTTTCGATCGTAGTGTTTTTCTTTTGCCCCGCCTTCTAAGGGCCTTTCTGTGTTTTCTTTTATATCTGTACTCAGATATCTGATGCTCCCGCTAACGCTTGTATGTGAGCTTATGTATTCGAGACCTCGAGGCCCCTGGCTTGTAATATAAAGCTTGTATGACTTTACTTATGTTCTAGAGTTGTGTTGTGATATCTTCCCGTGAGTCCTTAGGCTTGATCGTGTGCATTTGCGTGTATGATTAGTGCATGATTAGGCCGGGGCATCACAAGTTGGTATCAGAGCCGACTGAGTCTAGGAACCCCCTTTCCAACTCCTTGGCCGAAGTTGAGTCTAGTGGTCCAAAACTAATTTACTAACTTGGTCGTGTGGCTTACGGGCCCACGTCGCCAATTGGGTGGTATTAGGATCTTTTACTCCTCGACGTTTACTCTGGGATTCTGATCTCTCTTCCTTTCGTGTTAAAACTTTACTAACTCCAACATTAGGTTCTCGTGATCACATCCACCCGGAGTTCTGAAAATATCCCCCTTGCTTCAAGTTTGTGGGCCAGGTTCTGCTTACAGGATCCTTTTATCGAGGGCACCCTGTGTTGTCACTTGCAGATCCCTCGCTCCAACAGTTTTCTCCAACGTTGACGTAGCCTTTGCTATGTCTCGTTGTGTACTTCCATATTGCGTGCCTGCGTGCCGCCTAGTTGTCTAGCCCTCCCTTTTCAACTGTCGTAATGCCGGATTGTAACCGAGACTATTTGTGGCTTTGAATGTCTAGTGCGAATATGATGAAGTATCTATTGCACTTCCTTTTGTTGTGCGTGTTACTTCATGAGTCATTCCATACGCATGCAGTTTTCTTGCTAAACTGCCCCTGTTGATTTGGCAGGATGGCTGACGATCCTCCACCTCCACCCTATATTGCCGCAATAATGCAGCAGTTTGAGCTCAACCGTCAGTTTATGACCGCAGTATTGGCTCAATTCCCAACTCAGAATGCTCAGCAACAGAGTGCTCCAATAACTCTGCCAGAATTCGTGCGCCTCACTCCGTCCACTTTTCGCAGCTCAACTGATCCAATGGATGCTGATGATTGGCTCTGTGACATTGCCTTCCAGATGAAGTCGGCCAGTGTTATCCCTGACAGTTACGTCACCTATGCGACGT
The DNA here is from genome assembly GCA_011799875.1 of Thinopyrum elongatum. Classification (NCBI taxonomy): domain Eukaryota; kingdom Viridiplantae; phylum Streptophyta; class Magnoliopsida; order Poales; family Poaceae; genus Thinopyrum; species Thinopyrum elongatum. Next base: position 310,910,719 of record CM022299.1, on the reverse strand, counting down.
ATCACCTGAGGAGATCAGTTCGGACCGTGGCGGCCTTTTCACTTCAAAGTTCTAGGAAAGTTTCGAAGAAGCTATGCGAACTCATATTACCTGGAGTTCAGCTTATCACCCCAATCCCAAGGCCAAGTCGAACGAGTCAATCAGGTTCTTGAAGACATGCTGCGAGCTTGTGTTATTTCTTTTGGCAAGAAGTGGGAAGAATCTCTTCCATATGCCGAGTTCTCTTATAACAACAGCTATCAAGCCAGCATGAAAATGGCCCCCTTCGAAGTACTATATGGACGTAAGTGTCGAACCCCTCTGAATTGGTCAGAAACTGGGGAACGACCACTCGTGGGTCCGGATATTATTCAACACGCCGAAGAACAAGTTCGTATTGTCCGGAAAAATCTCAAGGCGGCTCAGGACCGCCAGAAGAGCAACTATGATCGCAAACGATGGGGTTTGACTTATCAACCTGGTGATCAAGCTTATCTTCATGTCACTCCCATGAAGGGCACTCACCGTTTTGGAATCAAGGGCAAGTTAGCTCCACGCTACATTGGTCCCTTCCGCTTTGTTGCAAGACGTGGTCAGGTGGCGTATAAATTGGAATTGCCGCCGCAATTCTCTCATATCCATGACGTCTTCCATGTGTCGCAACTTCGTAAATGCTTCAAGGAATCTCCGCACCGAGCTGTGGATCACGAGATGCTCGAATTGCAAGATGATCTATCTTATAAGGAACATCCGATCCGCCTCCTCGATGAATCTGAACATCGAACCCGTCAGAAGGTTACCAAGTTCCTCAAAGTGCAGTGGTCAAATCATACTGAAGATGAAGCCACTTGGGAACGCGAGGATAAACTTCGAGCGGAATACCCCGAACTTTTTCCTTCTACCTCTTAATTCTCGGGACGAGAATTCTTGTTAGTAGAGGAGATTTGTAACACCCCATGTATTAAGCTACAGTAATCACCCTTTTGATTATGCCAAGTCATCATGATTATCATTGCCTAATCATCATTTGCATCATTTTGCATTCAGCTCCTACCTAAAAATTCAAATTAAAACTAAAGTGGAAAATAAAAGTTGTCCAAACCTCAAAACAAAAATGTGCATCATGTTGCAAATATTCCCATAGCATTTATAAAAATGATTGCAACATTTATTGGAATTGTAAAAGCACTCTAACAGCAAGAAACAGTACCAAAACAGAATTATTTAATACCTTTTTATTTAAATAAAATCCAAAAGAAAACATTTGGACTCAAAACCTTTTTATAACAGTGGCCTATAATGCACTGTTATTATTGGACTAAGTCTCATATTTTACAAAAGTCTTTTTGGAATGAAATAAAAAGGCAATGCAGTAAAGAAAAAGAAAAACAGAAAAGAAAAAGGAAAAGGCCCTAGCCACTGTGCCCATGGGCTATAGTCGCTACCGAGCCGGCCCAGCCCACTCCTCGCACCTGTCCCCTCCTTCCTCCTCTGTTCACCGCCCCTGCTCGCTGTCGCCGCGCGCGCGCTCGCCGCGCCAGGCCCCCCTCTCCTCTGCTCGACACCACGCTCGTCGTGGAGGGGATAAGAGCCCCCTCGCCCGTCCCCGCAAACCCTAGCCCCCTCAGACGCTCACCCACGCCTCTCCCTCTCTTTCTCCCAACTCACCCGACACGGCCATGGCTCCGCCGCCGTAAAACACGCGGCCACCGCCTTCGCCTCGTCGCGTGACCGGACCAGAGCGCTCCGCCACCGTCCGCCACCCTACCCCGCGCCGCTGGACGGAGCTGGGAGTCTATACCTCGCCCGCGTCAACCTTCTCCCTCCTCGGATCGCCGCCGAGCGCCGTCGTCGATTCTGGCCACGTCGAGCCTTCCCCGAGCCCATTACGCACACCTGCAGGAGCGTTGTAAGCTGCCGCTCCTTCTCACTCTCCTCGCGCCGTCGTTTGCGGCCCCTAGCGAGCTCCTCCACCGTAGCCGAATGCGTCGCTGCTTAGCTCATCGCCGGCACCATTCCGGTGACCAGCTGGCCTCGGGCTCGTGCCCGCTAAACTCACACGCGCGCGTAGGTGCCTCCTAGCTCCTTCGTTCGACTCGCGCGCGACCGCACTGCCGTTTGCCATCGCCACCTGAGACCGGCCGCCGCCGACGTGCTCACCGCCGCCGCTACGCGCCGTCTCTGGCCACGCCACCACCACCAATGCAAGCGGCGTGGACCGCCCGTTCGAACGGACCAAACCTCAGCCCCGGAGATGCCCCGTACGCAAATCCCGCGCGTCGTCGCCGTCTTCTGTGGTCGCCGGTGATGCTCCGGCCGCCGCGCCAGCTGGCTCCGACGTGGCACGCGGGCCCCACCACCAGTGCCACTGACTACGGGCCCCACTGGGCCCCGTTGACCAGTCAGCGCTCCTGACTGGGCCACCCATGTCTATGACACGCGGGTCCCACCCTTTAAAATGTTTTATAAATAAATAAAACACTAATTAAACCTGTTAATCCTAATTAAGCTAATTAGTTAACTAAAGCTGACACTGACAGTGGGACCCACAAGCTAATTAGGTTAATTAGTTAAGTTTAATCCTCTGTTAATTAGTACTGTGAATGACATGTGGGCCCCACCTGTCAGGTTTGACCCTGGTCAGTCGACCGTTGACTGCTGACATCAGCTTTACATCATGATGATGTCATCTTTTACTGTTTTGGATAATTCGTATTTAATAATTAAAATAATTCCAGAAAATCTATAAAACTTTAGAAAATCATATCTTTTAAACCGTAACTCCGATGAAAATAAATTATATATGAAAAATGATCAGAAAAATCCCACAAATCCGAATACGCTACCCACATACCTGTTAGGTGCCTCTAACTATCTAAACATGCAACTTTTTGCCGGTTTCAGATAAATGAATAGTGTCTTGCTTTTATATAATAAATCCAAACAAATTCCTAAAATAACTAAATGACTTAGACATGTCTTCAGGCAACCCTGCACTGCACGTTAGCATAGCCTGCTCCGTGTTGCTTATGTTGGTTGTGTATTTATACTGTTTCCTCCCCCTCTTCTCTCTTGTTAGACCCCGACGCAGTTCCCGGTACCGCCGCAGCTCCGGAGACCAAAGACACCACTGACGACCTTGCCTTTGCCGCCGAGCAACCAGGCTAGCACGCCCCTTTGAGCATACCGATATCGCCTATTCTTTCTCTCTCATGCTTGCATTAGAATTGCTGCTGCTACTGCTTTACCTATTCTGATGCATAGCCTGTTTATTGTAACCTGCTATTGAAACCTTACCTGCTTATCCTAAACTGTCTAGTATAGGCTGGGTAGAGACCTATCAGTGACCCCACTTATCCCGACTGCCCCGCTAGATTATCAGAAGACCCGATCAACGGGATTGAAGACCAGGCCCCGGCACCGCCCATCACCCCCTTAGTTGTAACGACACTGCAGCGTTACTATCGAGTGCTGAGGGTGATACCTCATGTAGCACTTCTGATGTTAACTCTGTAGAGTAGCTAATCGGTCGTGGTCATCGAGGGTGATTCCTCCTTCCCCACTTCCGATAACGACGCTGTCGTGCAGCACATCAAGTGTGAACCCATCGAGGGTGATTCCTCCAAGTTCACCTTGACGGATACATCGAGTAGGAATCCAACGAGGGTGATACCTCGGATTCCCCTGATGATATGGACACACAGATACTTGGACTGTACTATTGTTACTTGGAAAGGCGGGTCGACCCTGAGGGGTACCCGCGTGTGATGTGAAGACGGGTTGACCTGGATGGTGCCCGAGTGAGAATACGAGGCGTGGCCAGACATTCTTGGCCTTTGCCGCAAGTCCTCGAGACGGGGCGACGGGGTCACATCTTTCGTGAGTCTTTGCTCGTTACCGCAAGCCCAAGGTACTAACGATTTGGATATTTGATTCGAGTGGGCCTCTGGCCCGATAGCACTAACCATCACGTGGGCATAGTATGGGCGTTCTGCATCGTAGCATCAGCCGAAAGCTCCGACAGACGTCTAGTTCAGCATTGCGGCACGGTCGGATCATGTCGGCCACCCGAGGCGACGCTGGTATCCACCTTGTGCGCAACGACCCGGAGGGTGAGGGGCGATGGCCAAGACCCCCTTGCGCTTAGGATGTAGACCGGTGGGGACCTCTCTGCTGAGCTGTAGGTAGGGTTGCGGTGTGTCGTTTGGCCGAGGTCGGGCATGACCCAGAAAGTGTGTCCGGCCGGAGTTAAGCGAGCGTGGTGGGTAAGTTGGTGCACCCCTGCAGGGAAGAACTAATCTATGCATAGCCGGATCCTCGGTAACGGACACTCGGAGTTGTATCCCGATCGATACAACAATTAGAATTGGATACTATGGCTCTGGGATTGCTTCTCGCAGGGCGTCGAGAAGGGATCTCAGGACGAGGTTGATGACTGTATGGCTCTGGGATTACTTTCTCGCAGGGAGTCGAGAAAGGATCTCTGGGTGATGATGAGACTTAATGTTACTACTACTTATGCGGTACTAATCTACACTCTTCTAATGCTGCAAGACCTCTGAAGATGCTAGTCTTCGATAGGACTAGGCCTTCTCTCTATTCTGGCATTTCTGCAGCCCAGTCCACATATACAGCCTTCCTTTGATAATGATTGCATATGTAGTGTAGATCCTTGCTTGCTGAGTACTTCGAATGAGTACTCACGGTTGCTTTGCTTTCTTTTTCCCCCAAATACTTTTGATACAACCAGATGACGGAGCCCCGGATACATTTGCCCCCGCCGACGATCGCTTCTACTACCCCGAGGGTGGATATTACTACGAGCTTGCCGTCGACCAGGAGTAGGATCGGAGGGTCCCAGGCAGGAGGCCTACGCCTTTCGATCGTAGTGTTTTTCTTTTGCCCCGCCTTCTAAGGGCCTTTCTGTGTTTTCTTTTATATATGTACTCAGATATCTGATGCTCCCGTTGACGCTTGTACGCAAGCTTATGTATTCGAGGCCTCGAGGCCCCTGGCTTGTAACATAAAGCTTGTATGACTTTATTTATGTTCTGGAGTTGTGTTGTGATATCTTCCCGTGAGTCCTTAGGCTTGATCGTGTGGATTTGCGTGTATGATTAGTGCACGATTAGGCCGGGGGCGTCACATGCAAAATGAGCTAGGGGTTAACAATGCAATGGCAAGGGATAATATGTAATGCATGTCGTCAAGGTTACCGTGCTTGCTTACGGTTGAGGTGCCAAGATGGTGAAGTGGGCGTTGTCGATGTCAAGTCCTTGGCAAAGATGCGAGTCGGTTGTGTCGATCTCGAACCGTTCCTAGTTAGCTAAAACACCCTAGGAAATGGCGAACTGCAACTCAAATTCTCAAAGCAAACGTCGAAGTGTGGCTAGGGTCTGTCAAGGGGTTTGCGGAAGTGAAGTGGTGGTGGTCGAAGAGGGGTATGCGAAAAGATGATGGTGGCTAAATTTTCTGCAGAAAATGCAGTTTGGATAGTGGAAGTCGTATGATCCGGGTCCGGCTGATCCGGGTCAGGAGCCGGATGATCCGGGCAGGTCAATAGCTTGGGATGAACACGAAAATGCGGGGGGAAAGAAAAATTGTGGGGATTTTGGGTGGACTTCATGGTGGAAATGGTGGGGAATAGGTAGATCCACTTGCAACACAATGAATCCATGGATCAAATTCAACAAAACATCATCAAACCAACAAATCACAAAAAAAAATTGGTATGGCTCTTTTTTTGGGTATTTCGAAATTGGACAAAAACACAGAAAATTAGGCTAGAAAACGGGGGTAGGGACTCCAAATTCATGATCAACCATGGCTCATGATACCAAGATGATGTAGGGTGGAACCCTAGGGAGGCGATCTTTCACGATTTGGAGGGGGATTCCCGAGGAACACAAAGCAAACACAAGAGGAAAACACTCAAATCAACAATATTTGATTACACATGTGCTAGATCCACATACACAAAGGGGTCACAAAGATCCAAGGACAACAAAGGAGGATACAAAGGTAACTAGTTCATCCCAATCCTATGAGGAAAGAGGTCTTGAATCCACTAGGGGATCTTCCCATAAGGGGGTCTTGAATCCACTTGGGAGATCTTCTCCTAGGAGGCCTTGGTGTCCAATGGGGTAGGGGTACAAGTGGATGAGCAAGGCTCTATCTCTAAAATGAGCTATCACAATGCTAACCCTAAAATGGTGGTGCATGAGGAGTATATATAGTCTAGAGGGCAAAGGGGGTACATGGGCTTAGGCCCAACTCATGCACGCAAGCAGGGTCCGGATGATCCGGATGGTGGCCCGGATGATCCGGGCGTCGCGGGTCTGGCTGATCCGGGCGACCGTCTAGATCGTCCGGATGTATCGTAGCGGCTGCAGAGGGTCCGGATGTCCGAGACCTGATCCGGATGTCCGGCTTCGTTCGGATGATCCAGGACCTGGTCCAGATGATCCAGCTTCGTTCGGGTGGCTGCTATAGTCTTTGCATGCGGTAGCCGGATCATTCGGGCCAGGGTCCTGATCGTCCGGGCATGTCCTGTTTTGCCTTTTCCTTCTCCGTCTTCGCGATTGCTTCTCTTCTTCGATCGAACTTGCTCCTTAGCTTCTCCATGGCTAACTCCTTGCTACCTGAGTATGCAAAGTGTCTCCACTTGAGGTAGTAGCCATGTCTCATGTGCTTCGAAGAGGGATTGTGAGAGGAGAGATGTCACCTCGGTCTCGAGAGATCTTGCACATGCATGTGTCATGGGTCAACTTGGTGCTTGGGGAGAGGAAGGTAGGTCCATGGGGATGACCTTCGGATGCTCCGCATCATCTCCCCCCCCCCCTGGAAATATCCGACCTCGGATCAAAATCCTCATCACCATGGAAGGAAGATAGGTCTGTGACGTTGAAGATGTCACTAACGTTGTACTTGTCGCATGGGATGTCGATCTTGTATGCATTGTTATTGTAGCGTGCTAGCAGCTTGAAGGGTCCGTTGGCTCGAGGTAGTAGCTTGGACCTGTATTCATTGGGGAAGCGGTCCTTTCAAAGGTGTATCCACACAAGATCTCCAATGCTGAATATCATGGGTTGCTTGTTGATGTTGAGCTTGGTCGCGAGTCGTTGTACTTGGCGTTCGATGGCATGCCTTGTATCTTCATGCACCTTCTTGAGATAGCTCGCTCTTGCACTCGCGTCCATGGTGCGATAGAATGTGGTGGAAAAGGCCTCCAGATGGGATCTTGTGGTTCTGGAACTTGCGGCAGCTGAAAAAGTATTTCGTGGACATCTTCATTGGTTTCATGATTTTAGAGAATTTATAGTGGCGAAGTTAGGTCAAATGGAGCCACGTGGGCCCCACAAACCACTAGGGCGCGCCCTACCCCCTGGGCGCACACTGGTGCCTCGTGGGCCTCTGCTCCATCTTCTCCTCCCCTCCTGAAGCCTCCAGGGTTTCTTATGTCTGGAAAAAAATCACCAAAAAGTTTCATGGCATTTGGACTTTGTTTGGTACTGATATTCTGAAAAACCAAAAACAAGCAAAAAACAACAACTGGCACTGGGCACTAAGTTAATAGGTTAGTCCCCAAAATTTTTATATTGTTGCTTGTAAACGTATATAAAACATCCAAGATTGATACTATAATAGCATGAAACAATAAAAAAATTATAGATACGTTGGAGACGCATCAAGCATCCCCAAGCTTAATTCTAGCTCCTCCTCGAGTAGGTAAATGATAAAAACAGAATTTTTCATGTGGAATGTGTTGGTGCAATTATTTGCCTCCTTATGTTTTGGAGTTTGTTGACATAAACAATATGGGACTTATGTGTTTGCTAGTGCACACAGAGTAACAGGTCCCTGGAATCAAGGGGAGTTTGATTCAAACGATGAAGATAATCCCCTGCGTGGTAGTGAAGGTTATCACTGAAGATTATGATAACAAGAGTGACCCCTAAAAAATTGCTGACACGAAGCAATTGGTTCAGTGCTCGTCCGAAGGAAGTGACTACGACCGAGAAGATTGAAGATGAAGTGAAGGCATAGCATTTATTTCGTTCTTTCTCTTCTCTTTATTGAGTCACAGGACCACCGTACTACTAAGAGGGGTGTAGCGTTCAAAGCTTTGATTCTCTGATGCTAAACCCAAGTCCTATGAAAGTTATGAGAGAAATCAATTTGTGTTCCTAGAAAATACTTGCCAGCAAGAGACTATGATCTTATTCGCTGTGAGAGATTTGTCTCTGACCGAGGAGTTAGCATTACTTGGTCCTCAAGTAATGTTACCGTTGCTCTTTGAAATCCAACCGTTGTAAACGTGTCGGTTGGCCATTGGTTGGACCGCGTGTCCAAAATGGTCATTTCCCACCAGGGAAGGCTGCGGCTATAAATAGCCACCCCGTGCCGGCTTTGTCCGGCGACTGCTCCGTTTGATTGTGAGAAGATTGTTGAGCAACCCCCTCTCCTGAGTGATTTGAGTTTAAAATCCACCGACAGAAAACCCCTAGAGCCAAAAAATTAGATATTGGTTCAGCATCACTCGAATCTAAGTCCAGTACGCTCCGCCTATTACTCTTGAGAGATGCAAACTCTATAGACGGTTAGGTGTCAAGTTCTTCAGAGACCAAGAGTAATTGTGGTTCTCGAAGAAGAAGTCTGTAAAGGTTCGGAGATCACCTCAAGTATCTACCATGAGTGATCGGCATTGGTTGACGAACCAATTGTCGGGGAGAATACGGCGAAGAGAGTTTATCTTCCGTGTTAAGTCACAACCCCTCCAACCAGACATAGTCCATGTGCAGAAGGACGAACTGGTCTACCAAATTCCTTGTCGCCATCAAGCATCACTGGTTACATCTGCTACTCCTCTTTACATTTGAATTATTTCAATCATGTGATTTGTCTCGATGCATGCTTTTAGTTTCCATTCGTTTGTTTGTATTCGGTCACTGTACTCTATTTACATTCGCTCCGTTGCTGGGTTCCAAGAGTTTTGATTTTTCCGAAGAAATTTTAAAACTCCCATTCACCCCCTCTGGTAGACATACTTCGTTCCTACAATTGGTATCAGAGCAAGGTACTCCTTGACTCTGCTCATTTTGGTCTAACCACCTTGGAGTTTAAGTATGTCTTCGGTGAGCTACAAGTCGCATCTCAAGATTCCCATCTTCGATGGGACGTACTATCCCTTCTGGAAAGAGAAGATGAAGATCCTCTGGTTGAAGTGCCTCAGGCCCCCACTGATCATGAGAAGAAACTCATTCAGATGGACGCTCAAGCTAAAGATGAAATTGGTGGCCATCCCTCTCGTGCTCAATTTCTTCGCTATAGTCAGTGTAAAATTGCAAAGGATTTGTGGGACATTCTCGAAAAGATAAATGAGGGTGTTTCAACTCAGAAAGAAGCTCGCATTGATACTGTTCGGGCGAAGTTCAATCGGTTCAAGCAAATCGGAAATGAAAGCTGTCAGCAAACCTTCGATCGTCTGAGTGACATTGCAAACGAGCTGCAAGGTGTCGGCGCCAAAGACATCACTTACCATGAAGTTGTGAAGAAACTGCTCTAATCTCTTGACAGCTCATTAGACACACTAGTTCTGATGATTAGGGAACAAGTTGATTTCAAAGTTCTCGACTCTGCTGATATCATGGAAAGGCTAAACACCCACGAAGAACAAGAAGAAGAAAAGAGAGATATCTATGGCTCAAGTCACAGCAAAAGTCATGCTCTCAAGGCCGTTGCTGATTCTTCCTCAGAACGAAATGCCGAAGAAGATTCAGATGACCCAGAAAGGATCAGCACATATCTCGCATTAATCACGAAAAGATTCCAGCACCTTCACAGGAAGAACCAGTTTCAGAAGAAGGGATGCAGCAACTCTGGCGGTTCAAAATCTTCATCAAAACCAACTGGAGATTACACCTGCTTCAAGTGCAAAAAGCCAGGACATTTCATTTCGGACTGCCCTCTTTGGGAAGCTGAAATCCATGCCAGTGGAAGATATGATTCAGGAAGCAACCATAGCAAATTCAGAGCAAGAACTACGACTCCGATGATGAGAAGAAAATGAAGAAGTTCTTCAATAAGAAGGACAACTCCACATCCAAGTCTTCGTCAAGATCTTCCTCAAGGAATTCCTCCAGGTCCTCCTCCAACCGCAAGAATACCTCTCGCAAGGCCAATGCGTACATCGGAAAGGAGATGGACTCCGATGAAGAAGACTCATCTGACTCCGAAGAAGCTGATGAATCCGATGAGGATTCTGATTCTGGCATGGCAGGCCTAGCATGTGCCTCCACCCCTGCATCAAACTTCTTCGAGAATCGTTCAAGCAACAATGAATCTCCTACTTACTGCTTCATGGCCAAAGCTTCGAAAAAAAGGTATCCTCCAAACATCACAAGGTTCACTCAAGTGATCAATATTCTTCGAATGAGGATGACCATGCTAAACTGATCAAAATTGCTAATATACAAAAAAACTCTCTTGAGAAAATTGAGAAAACCCTCAAGAAATCTGAAGGGTTGTTGGTTGAGGAGATGGAGAAAAATCTTCCGTTGACAGAAGAGTATTCTGCTCTCAAATCATGAATGGAAGAACTATCAAATCGTCATGATTTTCTCTCGGCCGACCATGAGAGATTGACTTATGATTACCTGAAAAGGAAACAGGAACTCGAGTCACTGAGAGAGGCTCATGATGACTTAATCAGAGATAATTCTGTTCTCACCCAACAACTCAAAGAGAAACCTAAAGTGTTTATACCACCTTGCTTAAAATGCCTTGAACGCAACAGTGCCGAATCAAATGCCCAATCTACTGTGAATGCTAACCCCTCTGTCGAGGAAAATGGTTTTGTGTCTGATGAGAATGCTAGGTTGAAGGATCTTATTCAGTGAGGAATGTTCAATTCTCTCAATGGGCATCAAACCCTTTGTGATGTTCTGAAGAAATCCATTCTTCACAAAAATCCCAGAAAAGAAGGTATCAGTTTTGAAAGGAAACTAAATGAAAATGGCTCCTACTGGGAACCTGATCAATATCCTTGCACTGTGTAGGTGCCTGCCAAGAGCAAAACGCTCGATCCAGCTCTACTTTTGGGATATGAATCTCCTATCCCTGAATACTCTCATGATGAATCTCTGGACAACTATAAGCTGTTCAAAAACCAACGTGGTGAGACTGTTGCTCGCTATGTTGGACCAAACAGCAGAAATGGTCCCCCAAAGAAAGCTATCTGGGTGCCTAGGAAAACTATCGAAGCATTGCCTATTACTACTGTACTAACCATGCAGGCAGAAAATGTCCGTTACTTCCTTACAAAAGTTCGACAGAATGAGTACATGCATACCTCATTCAACCACTATACTCATTCATCTGGAAAGAATTTCAATGCCTATTCCTTTGATTATGCTCGCACTTCTTCGAATAACAATTATGGTTATCGAAAGAAATCATATCCCGCTCGCGCTCTTGTTTCGAAGCCACCTGCAAAGATGTGGGTGGTTAAGAAAGCTTAATTCCTCTGCAGCACTATGTCTTCGGGTGTACCGAATGGATAATGGATAGTGGATGCACTGGTCATATGACCGGAGACAAGTCGTTGTTTGTCGACCCCAACTTAATTGCTTCATCTCAGAGGTATATCACTTTTGGTGACAACAACAAAGGAAAGGTAATTGGGTTAGGTAAAATTGCTATATCCAAAGACAAGAACATTGATGATGTTTTACTTGTTTAGTCTCTTGGATTCAATCTCATGTCTGTTGGCGAGCTTTGTGATCTAGGCATGCTAGTTCTATTTTCTATATCCAAATGCATTGTCTTATTCCTTCATCTTTGAGGGAAATATAAAAGGTGATTTATATATTATGGATTTCTCTAAGGGTCCCTCAGTCCAAACTTGTTTGCTTGCAAAAGCAACCGAAGGATGGCTGTGGCACCGAAGACTTGGTCATGCAGGTATGAGAAATTTGCAGACTCTCATGAAGAAAAATCATCTTCGTGGCATTCTTGATGTAAAATTCGACAAGGATCATCTCTGTGGTGCGTGTGAGGCCGGTAAATTGGCCAAGAAGCATCATTCGTCAAAGACTGTCATGACCACAACAAGGCCTCTGGAAATTCTTCATATGGATTTATTCGGACCTCAAAACTATGCAAGTTTTGGAGGCAGTCATTATGGTCTGGTTATCGTTGATGATTTCTCTTGTTACACTTGGGTATTCTTTCTCGAAGACAAAACCTGCACCCAAGACATCTTCAAAAGATTCGCCAAGAAGGCCCAAAATGAATATGATGTGTGAATTAAGCATGTCAGAAGTGACAATGGTACTGAGTTAAAAAATACTCATATCGAAGATTTTCTCAACGAAAATAGTATAACTCATGAGTTCTCTGCCGCATACACTCCCCAACAGAATGGAGTTGTTGAGCGAAAGAATAGAACTCTCATCGAGATGGCGAGAACAATGCTCAGTGAGTATAAAACTCCTATTCGCTTCTGGGCTGATGCTATTAACACTGCTTGTCATGTTGTGAATCGTGTTTATCTTCATAAATTCCTTAAGAAAACTTCATATGAGCTCATCACTGGCAAGAAACCAAATGTTTCTTATTTACGTGTTTTTGGTGCACCTTGCTATATTCGTGACATGAATCATAATTCCAAGTTTGCACCTAAGGCACACGAAGGTTTTCTTCTTGGTTATGGCTCAAACTCGCATACTTATCGTGTCTATAACTCTCACCACGGGAAAGTTATGGAAATGGTAAATGTGTAGTTTGATGAATCTAACGGCTCCCAAAAGGAGCACCTACCTCATGTGATAGATGAACCACCGATTTTGGATGCTATTCGGCAAATGGCCATTGGGAGCGTCAGGCCAGTTGAAGGAAATGTACCTAACTCTTCCGATGATGATGCCCACATGACTAGAAGCAGAACATGCCAAGCCACTGCCGAAGAAAATGCCACTCCGAACACAAATGGCCACCAGAATGCAAATGCCAATCAAAATGGCAATCCCGATGAGAATGGCGACACAAATGCTCATCTCGATGCTCATGCTGAGGAAAATAAAAATGGTCATCAAGATGAAAATCTTCACCCACGAGTGGCTAATCGATTTGACCCTGCCCTAATTCTCGAAGATCTCAAGAATCCAGGTTATCGACCCACAAGTCGTTCTCGCACTCGTTTGGCTAACTACTGTGGCAGTTTCTCCTTTGTCTCATTGACAGAACCTACCAAGTATGAAGAAGCCATGAATGATCCCGATTGGATGAATGCCATGCAAGAAGAGTTGGTGCAATTCGAATTGAATGATGTATGGGAATTGGTTGACAAAACAAACCGAATCCTAAGAAGCACAATATCATCAGCGCAAAATGGATATTCCAGAATAAGCAAGATGAAAATGGCATTGTTGTGAGCAAAGCACGTGTTGTCGCTCAAGGGTATACACAAGTAGAAGGTATTGATTTCGGTGAAACATATGCTCATGTTGCTCGCCTTGAGGCAATTCGTATTCTACTCGCTTATGCAAACTACAATGATATCTTGCTTTATCAAATGGGTGTGAAAAGTTCTTTCCTCAATGGTGAAATTGATGAGGAAGTATATGTTAGGCAGCCTCCTGGCTTTGAAAACCCTCAGTTTCCTAACAAAGTTTTCAGGTTGAAAAAGGCTCTATATGGGCTGAAGCAAGCCCCTCGAGATTGGTATGACACCTTGAATAGGTTACTGCTCGACAAAGGGTTCAAGCCTGGATCCACTGATTCCACTCTTTTCACTCGTGCTATTGATGGTAATCTATTCGTGTGTCAAATTTATGTGGATGATATTGTTTTCGACTGTACTAACAATGCTTGCAGCATGGAGTCCAGGCGAACGATGTTCGAGAAATATCAAATGTCTATGATGGGTGACCTTAAGTCCTTTCTTGGACTGCAAATACGTCAACAGGACAACGGAATTTTCATATCTCAGGAGAAATATCTGAGAGCTTGCTTGATGAAGTTTAAAATGCAAGATTGCAAACTGAAGGGCTACAAAACTCCAATGCCCACGAATGGTCAGCTGGACGCAGATGTGTACGGCAAATATTACGATCAGAAAGCTTATCGTTCGATGATTGGTTCTCTTCTCTACCTATGTGCATCCAGACTTGATATTATGTTGAGTGTTTGTATGTGTGCTCGTTTTCAAGCTGCACCGAAAGAATCGCATCACCAAGCGGTCAAGCGTATTCTGAGATATTTGGCTCACACCCCCACCTTAGGTTTATGTTATCCTAAGGGAGCACAGTTTGATCTCATTGGATATTCAGACTCAGATTATGCAGGTGACCGGGTTGACAGGAAATCTACTTCGGGGACATGCCATTTCCTCGGTAGATCTTTGGTATGTTGGTCGTCAAGGAAGCAAAATTGTGTCTCTCTCTCTATGGCTGAGGTCGAATATATTGTTGCTGGCCCTTCTTGCACTCAGTTATTGTGGATGAATGTCGGTGTACTAAAGTTTGGGCCCTTTGGTACCCCTTACTTGTGCACGGGCAGTTGCAGCCGCACCTGCGGCGAGGCTTGGCGGGGGCAGTTGGAGGCAAAATACAAGACGACCAAGGCGGCATCCGAGCCAGTAATCAGAGAGCAGAAGACAAGCTGAGCCCCCGGCAAAGATTCTTGCCGGGGTGATTTCCGAGCCCCGGCAAGCTCTTTGCCGGGATGGTTTGCGAAGCCTCAGCAAGACCACCACCCTTGAGGTTGAGAGCTCTGACACATCGACAACGTCAAGACCAAGATTGAGGGGCACATGCATAGTGGCATACTGATCTTCGTGAAGACCAGAAGGCGAAGTTCCCAGCAAGTTTCTTGCCAGGGACGACTGCGAGGCCCCAGCAAGACTCTTGCCGGGGACGATTGCGAGGCCACGGCAAGGCTCACGCACGACAAGGCTCCGCCGCCCTGCCACCATCCCGGAATGGCAATTAGCCAGCCAACCAGGCAAGCACCTGCGTGGTGGCATGCAGATCTTCGTGAAGATCCTGCCACCACTCCAGCGCAGCGGCTAGCCAGTCAGCTTGGCATTTGCATGCCTCATCATCTTGGGTGCGTGTCAAGACGGGGTGAGGCGGCGACGGATGGGACGGGCTCTATTTCCGTCCCCGATAAAGTTAGAGGGCACGTAAGCAGCGCATTTAATGCACTTGTCCTAAGACGCCAGAGATAAGTACGTGCACTGTAGCACTTTACACCTCCTGTATGCCTGTACGCCACTGTGGTAGCCCCTTGGTATAAAAGGAGGCCCAAGGCGATACAGGGAGGGACTTTTGGACTTTCCGGCCCAGTTTGCATGCGTAGTAGCTAGCCGAAGCTCAACAACACTGAATATACACTCAAAGAAGGACTAGGGTTTTACGCTTCTCAGCGGCCCGAACCTGGGTAAAAATCCCTCGTGCTGGTCGTTAGATCTGCTCTTTGTGCACCCCTCCTCCCTGCCAAACCGTAGAAGGGATCCACTCGATCCCATAGGTGTCGTTTTCCCTGACATTGAAGCAAACTCTAAAGGATTATGGCATCAAGGTCAAGAAGATTCCACTATTCTGCGACGATGAGAGTGTGATCAAAATTGCACACAATCCAGTGCAGCATTCTTGCACCAAGCATATTGTGATCATACATCACTTCATTCGTGATCATGTTTCTAAAGAGGATATTGTTATCAGTCACGTCAATACTGAAGATAATCTCGCTGATATTTTCACCAAGCCTCTCTATGAGAAAAGATTCTGTGCGTTACGATGTGAGCTAAATATCCTGGATTCCGCAAACATGCAGTAAGCTGGACTTGGCACCCATACCATCACTTCCACATCTTAGAAGGAATGGGTGCACAACACTCGAGGAGTTTGAAAATTTCGACAAAGTGAAATTTTCTTTCTGAGAGTGAATACATTAACGAAGAACTAGACTAACCGGGTGCCACGATAATTGTGCGACGCTCGGGGTCATACAGTTCTTATACGGTGGGTCATGCCACCACAATTTCCCTTCGTTGAGTTGCCTTTCGGTTGAAGGATTTTGTTTTAGTCCGAATGTATTTCACTCATAGCTTTTCTCTCGGGTGTTTGTGTTTCTTTGTCTGAGTGAAATACCTAGGACCTTTTTTTTCCTCTATTCTATCTCTTCCAGTCTATGATGTTCCGTTATGAATGCTCAAATTTCATCTTGTAACGAAACTTTATCTGGTGTCCTTAACCACGTTAAAGGTTCATTCCAAACTTAATTCATTTTGGCGAAAGCCGTCCAAAATTTGGGGTTTCCCGCCCAAGTCAGGACCACGATCTTTGATGACGGTTGCCACATGCTCTCCATCAACTGCTGTTTTATCTGGTCCCTTGAATCGCCATAGTACTTTGACTGTGGCCGTTCGATCAGATTCACCGGACCCTTGAATGCGAGGAGAAATAACCGCATTTCTCCTTGCATGTGGCCACCATTCCCAAATCCACTTCTCCTATTCACCACCGTCACTTTCCGAAGCCCTACCACACTGCTCCACCTTGAGCTCGACGCCGTCGATCATCTTCGCCGCTTTGCTGTCGGAAAGAGGTCACCGGATTCATTCCTCGCCGCTGCGGATCATCTTCCTCCCCGCGCCGCCGTAGTTGCTGCACATCACCGAGTTAGGGTATGTGTAGTACAAACTCGTTCTTCCTTTCATCTTGTTCGAGTTTGTCTGCGGTAGTATTTACCTATATTTATTGCATTTCTCAGATCTTTACTGATAGGTAACTTGTGCGGATGTGGTTTGTAGAAGTCCCTCGCATCCAAAAAAATTCAGATCTAGGGTTTGTGTTATGTCTCGTACGAACGGAATGCTTAGCACGTTAACTAGTATATTCTTCGAACCTACTAGTTCGTTCTACACATTTGTTTCATTCAAAACATTTCTCAAAGTCTGCATGTAATTCTTCTTCAAAACATTTTCCTTCCCAGAAACCTCGTTGTGAGCATTCATAACCCTGTCCCCATTTTCCCTCGCATCTATCCTTATTCACAGGTATATGCAGTCAGTTGAGGATTTGGCTCAACCAGTGAGCATGGCTGACGAAGATGTTGTTCTGGGTACAGCAGACGAATCCAAAGCTTCGAATGCCAAGGGCCCAACGGTAGGCCCATCAACCAGCAAGCATAAGAGAACCAAGCAAAATGCCGACGACCAAGAATAGAATGCTCCGAATAAGAAGAGGGGTGGCAGACAAGCATATACAAACACAGTTGAACATACCTCCCATGATTGTTATAATACTGTTCCAGGAGAATCAAAGCAGCAGAGAGATAAGCGTCTGCAATGGATTCGATGTCACTGGGTGCGCAAATGGTTCAGTTATGAATCCGTTCATCCTCGGTTTGCACAAAACTTTGCATTCCATCCACCATGGGGTGACTACCGATAAATTTCTCTCATAAAACCGAATGATCCCCAGGAAAGACCGCCGCCTCCACCAAATGCTCATGAATCCTCCCTTCGCACACCCGAATCTTATCCTGATGAGCTTGCTAAACGTCAGAAAAATGCCATCAAGCGAGCTAACAGGGAAGAAAAGAAAAAGGCTCATGAAGAGGAAAACCGTCGCCTTCTTCAAGAAGATGTAATGAAGAAAAAGGCCGAAGGAAAAATCTGAAGGTCGCTCGAAACGCAAGCATGATCCCAGTTCTATTGCATCAAAGCAGAAGAGTGCACCAAAGAAGAGTACAACTGTATCAGCAAATGAATTTGCCAGAAGTGATTCTTCGGATGATGATGATGATCCTCCGCTCACAAAGGACGAAGTTGCTATTGCTCTCAGCGAGCAAGTGAATATCACTACCTCAACGGTATTGCTTAATCTTTGGTTCCCTATGGTTCCAGAAGCAACACCGAAGAAGATCACTGCTAGGAAAAGCCCAACTACCACTATCACTATGAAACATCATGTGAATACAGCTCCTCATCTAGATGCTATCAATTTGAAGGATTTGGTATTCGACGCTCCTGTGAGTACTGCTAAGCCAGGCGAACAAATTCCCAAGCCTAACTTGAAGAAAATCAAGGCGCGTACTACCGAGCATAATGCTCTCAAGCTACTGCTCTGAAGGAGAAGGCTGCTAAGTTGGCTCCTACATTAACTCAGCCGTTTGCTTCTAAACCTCCTTCCGAGCAAGTTCCAGTGCAAACTGCTCCAACTGCCAAGTCTGATGCTCCTCACTACTATAATCATGTATTCATCATGGAACAACTTGATAAGTTTGTGGACAATCCATTCGATGGTGAAGTGGCCTCTTTGCCTATCCCTCCTGAAGTTATTTCTCAGGCCACAACTGTTGTTCAAGAAATGAGAGAAGATGCAGTTGAGATCAACACTCTTTCTGCCGAACTAAATGACCTCGATGATCGAATGAAAACCGCTTCTTCAAAAGTTGTCATTAAAGCACTTGAAGACTCCTACAAGGACATCAACTGTGCCATGACTCTCCTCCGAAACAGAAGGTTGTGTTTTCACACGGATCTAGATGAAATTGTTCGCAAGATATGTCTTGAGCATCAAGCAAAGGTTACTGGCTACGATGAACTTGTCAAAGGCCATATTGATCAAGCTGCTCAGCAAAAGAAGAAGCATCAAAAGAAAATTGCAAAGAAAAATGGACCTCCTGCTCTGACAGAAAAGTCACCTGATTGCCCAGAGGCTCAGCCTCAGAAAGAAAAATCTCTTGAGTCATCTATTCCTTCGCAACCCCCAGTCGAAGACTCGGATGCTCCTCCCTCGCCAAGGCCAACTGAATCTGTGCCTATGGCCTCCCCTGCTCAAGCTGATATTCCATCCTAGCAAACTGTTTCTGAGGAAGGTGAAATCCCTCGCTCTGAGCCCCAAGCTTCTCTGGCTCATGAATCACGAAAGGTCTCGACCTCTCCAACTATTCAGCAACAACAGATTCCAGTGGAACAACCTCAGCCACCTCCAGTGCCTGATTCGACCTTAGTGCCTACAGTAAAAGAACCTGCTCTGGTGCCTACTACCTCTACAGATCCCTCGATTGTGCCACCAGCTCCACCACTTAAGTTGTCTATCGACACAGCGCCAAGAATACCAGATGTTGGTCCCTCCGAACAAAAATTTGTTTCTGCTCGCCATACTGACTCCGTTGTATATGGCGATGAATTTATCTCACCAGAAGATGAATTCAAATACCCTTACCCTCGTGAAGAATTGCTCTTGTTCTCAGCAGGAGCTGGCGCCAAAGGTCCTCTTTTCAATCGGAATGCGCATCCAAAATTCTTTCAAGATAGTCTGTATGATGGGCCGCGCACTTCTAAATCGCCTCGCTTCTGGACAAAGGAACAGGCCATTTATTACTCTCGGGTCCTCTATGAGAGCAGAAAGATATCTCCGCATGAATACCCGGACATCCCTGCTATGCGTAACATTGGCTGCTTCAATCAGTTGCTGCAAGATCTGGATGATTTCTGCCTCACCAAGATATTCGAATTTGATCATCCTTCGAACAGAGAGATTATTCTTCAGTTCTATGCTACTCTATATATCTCTGGTGATGAATCTGACAACTCAAAATGGATTATGGAGTGGATGACCAAAGGAACATGCATCAAATGCACTTCAACAGATTTTGTCTCGCACTTCCATTTCCCTCGCTTTGAGCATGGTGACAATGAAATTCGGGTGCACAACATTGATGTCATATCAGATGAAACCTTTCGTTGCACTATGAATCAAGACAAGATTCGTGACTACACTGGTCCTCCCCATCCTGAGCATTTAACATTCGAGAATCAAATGCTATTTCACATGCTTACTTACACTATTTGCCCTCTGGCCAGGATGAATACAGATAAATCCATCTCAGATGTTCATCGGAATGCTATCTATGCAATCTCTGAGCGGTATATCTTCGATGTTGAGGACATGTTTCTGCGTATTCTGAAGGATTCTGCTCAGTATCCAAACTGCATCAAAGTTTTCGCGCCATGGATCAAGAAAGTTGTTGATCACGCTATGCGCATAGTGTATCTGGCGAAGAAAAGTCATAAAAGCTTCATACATCCTATTCGTGATACTTTGCAAATCATGGAAGATATTTCTTCGGGTAAATCGCCCGCGTCAAGCCCTCATGATTATCAAAATAAATTCGATGGGCCACGTCTCCCTCAGCGCGACCGAAAGATTTCGCATCAATCTCCATCGCAACTCGAAGTCAGTTTGCGTACACAACAATTACTGCTGCACCACATCGCTGAGGATCGACGCGAAACAGAACATCTCGCCACCGAGCTAAATGCTCTCAGCAATCGAACTAGAATCATGCATCTAATTGGGGATGAAAACAAGAAGAGGCTCTAGAAATTGCTTTCGCAAATTCTTTACAGAGAAACAACTCCTGAATGTCAATCTCCAAGATCTCTATGATTATATTGACAAAGGCTTCACTATTGAAGATTTCCAAGATCGGATTACACCTCCTCTTCCTGGTCATGAGACAACCAGTGATCTTCTGCATCTCAAGCTTCGCAAGCTGCTTGAAGAGTCTAAAGCCACCTCACCGACTGTGAAACCTACCGGAGGCAATGTGCTATCCCGTGTTCCTCATGTGGCTGCCCCAGATATGCCCTCGTCTTCTCAGCCCCAAGTTGTTATCCCTGAAGGAAAATCCGCTGCTGCTGAAGCCGAAGCCAATCCAGTCACTTCTAAAGATGAAATCACCTCGAACAGTTCTACTGGAGATGTCGCCGAGTGAACCAAGTTTTGTGCTTTTGCACTCATGTTATTCGTCACCTTTTTGACACTAGTTGACAAAAGGGGGGAGAATTACATTGAGACTCAATAGATTTGCTTTCTGTGTTCCTTTAGTTTGGTTTCGTGCAAGCTTCAAACTTCCGGTTTAATCTTACCTGCTCTAAGTTGTAAACCTTCTGTGTTGTAACGTTAATAACCCCACCTGTTGCACTATTTCTCTTGAAGCATTTGTTTTGCAGGTGGAATTATTATCGGAAGTTATGAATGATAGCACTACAATCTCGATGGATTATATGTCATCAGTGCGAATCATTGTGTCGAATGATTGAAATTTCCTCTGTATACCTCAATACTTGCAGGAGAATTAATCTCATATCTTTTCCCTCCATACATCTAGGGGAAGTATATTTCATCATCGAGCAAAGTAACACTTATTCACTCTTGTTGGAATTACTTTTCACTTATCTATCTTCACTTTGATGATTATCTGTTTTGTCAACAATCATCCAAAAAGGGAGAGATTGTTGGTGCAATAATTTGCCTCCCTATGTTTTGGAGTTTGTTGACATAAATAGTATGGGACTTATGTGTTTACTAGTGCACACAGAGTAACAGGTCCCGGGAATCAAGAGGAGTTTGATTCAAAAGACAAAGATAATCCCCTGCCTGACAGTGAAGGTTATCACCGAAGATTATGATAACAAGAGTGACCCCTCAAAAATTGTTGACGCGAAGCAATTGGTTCGGAGCTCGTCCGAAGGAAGTGACTGCGACTGAGAAGATTGAAGACGAAGTGAAGACATAGCATTTATTTCATTGTTTCTCTTCTCTTTTTGTTGAGTCACAGGACCACCGTACTACTAAGAGGGGTGTAGTGTTCGAAGCTTTGATTCTCTGATGCTAAACCAAAGTCCTATGAAAGTTGCGAGAGAAATCTCTTTGTGTTCGGAGAAAATACTTGCCAGCAAGAGACTGTTATCTTGTTCGCTACGAGAGATTTGTCTCTGACCGAGGAGTTAGCATTACTTGGTCCTCAAGTAATGTTACCATTGCTCTTTGAAATCCGACCATTGTAAATGTGTCGGTTGGCCATTGGCTGGACCGCGTGTCCAAAATGGTCATTTCCCACCAGGGAAGGCTGCGGCTATAAATAGCCACCCCGCGCCGGGTTTGTCCAACGGCTGCTCCGTTTGATTGTGAGAAGATTGTTGAGAAACCCCCTCTCCTGAGTGATTTGAGTTTAAAATCTACCAAGAGAAAACCCCTAGAGCCAAAAAATTAGATAGTGGTTCAGCATCACTCGAATCTAAGTCCACTACGCTCCGCCTATTACTCTTGAGAGCTACAAACTCTCTAGACAGTTAGGTGTCAAGTTCTTAAGAGACCAAGAGTAATTGTGGTTCTCGAAGAAGAAGTCTGTAAAGGTTCGGAGATCGCCTCAAGTATCTACCACGAGTGATCAGCATTGGTTGATGAACCAATTGTCGAGGAGAAGAGGGCGAAGAGAGTTTATCTTCCGTGTTAAGTCACAACCCCTCCGACCAGACGTAGTCCTTGTGCAGAAGGACGAACTGGTCTACCAAATTACTTGTCGCCATCGAGCATCACTGGTTACTCCTCTTTACATTCGAATTGTTTCAATCATGTGATTTTTCTTGATGCATGTGCATGCTTTTAGTTTCCATTCGTTAGTTTGTATTCGCCCACTGTACTTTGTTTACATTCGCTCCGCTGCTGGGTTCCGAGAGTTTTGATATTTCCAAAGAAATTTTAAAACTCCCATTCACCCCCCCCCCCTCTCTGGTAGACATACTTCGTTCCTACAGAATGTTACCTAACATATTCATCATATAATCTTTTCTTTTGTAGTATGGAAATTTGGACTTGAATAATTCAAAGCAATAGTCTATAATTTGACATGAAGACATCAATACTCAAGCATACTAACAAGCAACCATGTTTTTCAAAATATCAATGCTAAAGATAGTTATCCCTAGCCCATTATGCTCAATGATTGATCCATTCCGGAAACACACTCAAATATTAGCTACATCCAATGCACAAGTATGACAATAGTGTTCCCTAGTTGGTGCTTTGTAAGGGAAGATGGAGACTGATGTCTACTACACAACTTGTTCTTGTAGACTCGTGTTGGGCCTCCAAGCGCAGAGTTTTGTAGGACAGTAGCAATTTTCCCTCAAGTGGATAACCTAAGGTTTATCAATCCGTGGGAGGCGTAGGATGAAGATGGTCTCTCTCAAACAACCCTGCAACCAAATAACAAAAAGTCTCTTGTGTCCCCAACACACCAAATACAATGGTAATTAGTATAGGTGCACTAGTTCGGCGAAGAGATGGTGATACAAGCATTGTAATGATAGTAGATATTGATTTCTGTAATAGGAAAAATAAAAAAACAGCAAGGTAGCAATTGATAAAATGGAGCACAAACGGTATTGCAATGCTTGAAAATGAGGCCTATGGTCCGTACTTTCACTAGTGCAATCTCTCAACAATGCTAATATAGTTGGATCATATAACCTTCCCTCAACGTGCGATGAAGAATCACTCCAAAGTTCCTATCTAGCAGAGAACAAAAGAAGAAATTGTTTGTAGGGTACGAAACCGCCTCAAAGCTATTTTTTCCGATCAATCTATCCTAGAGTTCGTACTAAAATAACACCAAGCTATTCTTTCCGATCGATCTAACCAAGAGTTCATACAAAAATAACACCATATGATACACATCAACCAACTCTAATTGCACCTAGACACTCCAATGTCACCGCGAGTATCCGTGAGTTGATTATGCGATGTGCATCAAACAATTTCAGATTCATAATACTCAATCCAACACAAAGAACCTCAAAGAGTGCCCCAAGATTTCTACAGGAGAAACAAACACGAGAACGTGCATCAACCCCTATGCATAGATTACCCCAATGTCACCGCAGGAATCCGCGAGTTGAGTGCCAAGACATAGATCAAGTGCTCTCAAATCCATAAAAGTATTCAGTCCAATAAAATGAAATCTCAAAGGGAAAAATCAATTCATCACAACAAGATAGAGAGGGGAAAACACCATATGATCCAACTATATTAACAAAGCCCGTGATACATCAAGAACGTGACATCTCAAGAACACAAGAGAGAGAGAGAGAGAGAGATTAAACACATAGCTATTGGTACAAACCCTCAGCCCCGAGGGTTGACTACTCCCTCCTCATCATGGTGGTCGCCGGGATGATGAAGATGGCCACCGGTGATGATTTCCCCCTCCGGCAGGGTGCCGGAACGGGGTTTAGATTGGTTTTTTGTGGCTACAGAGGCTTGTGGCGGAGGAACTTCTAATCTAGGGTTATTTCTGATGGTTTCTCTATTTATAGGATTTTTCAGTGTTGGAATCACGCGAAGATGGGCCTCGAGGTGAGCACATCCCACCGGGGCAAGCCAGGCCCCTCTGGCATGCCCTGGTGGGTTGTGCCCTCCTCGTGGGTCTTCTGGCTCTCCCACGAAGCTTCTAGTGCCTCTTTTGTTCCAAAAAAATGTCAAAAAGTTTCGTTGCATTTGGAGAACTTTTATTTCTGCACAAAAAACAACACCACTGTAGTTCTGCTGAAAACAACGTCAGTCTGGGTTCGTTCCATCCAAATCATACCAAAAACATATAAAATTGTTGTAAGCATGGCATGAATACTTCATAAATTATATATACGTTGGAGACGTATCAGCATCCCCAAGCTTAATTCCTACTCGTCCTCGAGTAGGTAAATCGTAAAAGAAATAATTTATGAAGTGTGAATGCTAGCAAAGTGCATAAGCTTGATCAATGATAATTTCAATCACTTTTCCTAGCATCATAACAGCAACTCTTTCTCATAAAACTCATCATGATAAAGTAGCAATTGAAAGCGGAATTTTTTTTGTGGAATGCTACCTATCATATTCATCATATACTCTTTCTTTTGTAGCATGGACATTTGGACTTGAATGATTCAAAGCAATAGTCTATAATTTGACATGAAGACATCAATACTCAAGCATACTAACAAGTAACCATGTCTTTCAAAATATCAACAATAAAGAAAGCTATCCCTAGCCCATTATGCTCAATCATTGATCCATTCATGAAACACACCCAAATATTAGCTACATCCAATGCACAAGTATGACAATAGTGCTCCCTAGTTGGTGCTTTATAAGAGAAGATGGAGACTCAAATAAAAATAAAAAATTGCATAATGTAAATAGATAGGCCCTTCGTAGAGGGAAGCAGAGATTTGTAGAGGTGCCAGAGCTCAAAGCATAAATTGAGAGATAAAATATTTTGAGAGGCATACTTTTCCCGTCAACGAAAACGACCGAGAATTCCCAACACTTTCCATGCTAGATACATCATAGGCGGTTCCCAAACAGAAAATAAAGGTTATTCCTTTTTCCACCATTCTTTCACAATCAATGGATTTTTACAAGGGCATAATTATTTTTGTTGAAAAGTTTCTGTAATTCAAGATTCACAAAGTTTCCATGGGCATGAACAAAGTTCAAGGCATGCTCCCGCTTCCACGGTGCTCGTCCTTCTCACTTTCACTTTTCCTATTGTGAAGTTTTAGGTTCCCCTCTATATTTTTGTTTTTAAACTTTATAAAAGCACAAACAGAACAAAATGACTATCTAAAACTTCGGGGTTGTCTCCCTGGCAGCGCTTTCTTTAAAGCCATTAAGCTAGGCATAAAGTGCTCAAGTGATGGATCCACCTGGATCCCAAGGTATATCAAAGCCAATTTTAATTAACAATGTTTTGGCATTTATTAGTGAGCACAAAGCAACATATATCATGCAATGATGAAGTCTACCTTTCTTCCTATGCATCGACATGTCATATAAGAACAATTCATGCACATCAAGTAAAGGTCAATACATAGCATACGCAGTTTCTTGCAATTTTATCGTGTTGGAAACATAGAGAGGTGGAGATGTAGTTCCTCTCTCATAATAATTGCAAGTAGGAGCAGCAAGCACATGCATATTATATTCACCAAAATCATCATGTGTAATGGTAAAAGGCAACCCATCAATATAATCCTTAATAAGAGCAAACTTCTCCGATATAGTGCAGTTTGGAAAATTCAAACAGATAATAGGACTATCATGTGTGGGTGCAATAGCAACAATTTCATTCTTAACATAAGGAACTATAGCAAGTTCATCTCCATAAGCATAATTCAAATTGGCATCATGGCCACAAGCATAGCAAGCATCAATTTCATCAAAAAGGGATATTTCAAACGAATCAATAGGATCATAGTATTCATCCTTCGGTAAGCACGAAGGGAAATTAAACGATGTATGGGGTGAAGAGTTACTCTCATTAGAAGGTGGGCACGGGTGATCAATCCGCTCTTCCTCCTTTTGTTCTTCGCTCTCCTCCTCATCTTTTTCGTCCAATGAGCTCACAATTTCATCATTTTCTTCTTCCATAGACTCCTGCAAAATATTAGTCTCTTCTTGGACAGCGGAGAAGTCCTCAATATATGGTTTAATATAAGCATTAGAAGAATAATTTTCATAGCAATATTTAAGTATGGCAAAAAAATTAGATTTGTAAAGAGTAGCATCATACTTTTCAATCAAAGAAGCAATTTCATAAGCACCCTTAAAAGCAACAAATTCTTCAATTTGTTCAACATCATATTAATTATAAACACCCTTGGCATAAGAAGATACAATTCCATTATCCTTAAACTCACATTGAAAAGGAAGGTGTTTTTTAGGGTCTTCAGAACAACAAGTAAAATCATGTATTTCGCATAAATTCAAAGCATAGCAATACAAACTATTAATATGATGCCATAAAAGTTTCCCTTTTTGAGATAAGCGGTGTCGCACAAAATAAGCATGCTCATTTAATGATTTTCCCTCAACTAAGCTAGTTGGGGTTTCAGCACGAGCACATAGGGATCGAAGATGATCCAAGTAGAAAGCTTCAGTAGTATGATAGATTTTGGGTGGTTCTTCAACCATTGGTTTAGCAGGTACAACTATTTTTTTGCTATTTTGCATTTCCTACCCATAACTAGAGATAGAAAACAAGAGCACAAAATAAAAACTACTTAGCGATAAAGCAAACAAGCACACAAGAGAATATTCACCCCACGCTATTGCTTCCCGGCAACAGCACCAGAAAAGAGCCTTGATGACCCATAAGTATAGGGGATCAATCATAGTCCTTTCGATAAGTAAGAGTGTTAAACCCAACGAGGAGCAGAAGGAAATGACAAGTGGTTTTCAGCAAGGTATTTTCTGCAAGCACTGAAATAGTCGATAACAGGTAGTTTGATAGCAAGATAATTTGTAACGGACAAGTAACGGTAATGATAAATAAAGTGCAGCAAGGTAGATCAATCCTTTTGTGGCAAAGGACAGGCCAAAATGGTCTCTTATAATAAGCAAAGCATTCTTGAGGGTACACGGGAATTTCATCTAGTCACTCTCATCATGTTGGTTTGATTTGTGTTCGCTACTTTGATAATTTGATATGTGGGTGGACCGGTTCTTAGGTGTTGTTCTTACTTGAACAAACCTCCTACTTATGATTAAACCCCTCACAAGCATCCACAACTACGAGAAAAGTATTAAGATAAAATCTAACCATAGCATTAAACTTTTGGATCCAAATCAATCCCTTACGAAGTAGCGCATAAACTATGGTTTAAGCTTCTGTCACTCTAGCAACCCATCATCTAATAACTACTCCGCAATGCATTCCCTTAGGCCCAAATATGGTGAAGTGCCATGTAGTCGACGTTCACATGACACCACTAAGGGAATCACAACATACATATCATCAAAATATCAAACACATATCAAGTTCACATGATTACTTGCAACATGACTTATCCCATGACCTCAAGAACAAAAGTAACTACTCACAAATGATAACCATGCTCAAGATCAGAGGGGTATTAAATAGCATAATGGATCTGAACATATAATCTTCCACCAAATAAACCATATAGTAATCAACTACAAGATGTAATCAATACTACTAGTAAGCCACAAGTACCAATCTAAGGTTCCGGTACAAAGATTGAACACAAGAGATGAACTAGGGTTTGAGAGGAGATGGTGTTGTTGAAGATGTTGATGGAGATGGCCCTCCCAAAGATGGGAGAGTCGTTGGTGATGACGATGGCGATGATTTCCCCCTCCAGGAGGGAAATTCCCCCGGCGGAATCGCTCCACCGGATGGCAAAAGTGCTCCTGCCCAAGTTCCGCCTCGAGACGGCGGTGCTTCATCCTGAAAGTCCCCTCCTGATTTTTTCTAGGTCAAAATGACCTATATACCAGAAGATGAGCACCAGAGGTGGGCCGAGGAGGGCACAACCCACTAGGGCGCGCCTGGGGGGCCTGGCGCGCCCAGGTGGGTTGTGCCCACCTGGTAGGCCTCCTCCGGTAGTTATTTGCTCCAGTATTTTTTATATATTGAAAAATAATTCTCCGTAAATTATCAGCTCATTTGGAGATGTGCAGAATAGTAAAACTGATGTAGCTTTTTTAGGTCCAGAATTCCAGCTGCCAGTATTCTCCCTCTTTGTGTAAACCTTCCATATTATGAGAGAAAAGGCATTAGAATTACTCCAAAAAGCATTATTATGCATAAAAACATTATAAATAACAGTAAGTAAACATGATGCAAAATGGACGTATCAACTCCCCCAAGCTTAGACCTCGCTTGTCCTCAAGCGAAAAAACCAAAATCAAAAAACAATGCCCGCATGCTTAGAGAGAGAGGTGTCGCTAAAAACAAAATACGGACATAGAAGCATCATGCATATTATTATAACAGCAAGGAACTTTAACATAAAACTTTATCACACAACTTTTATCATATAACTTCTCATGAACAAGTAACAATTCATCACAACATTGAAGTATAGAGCATAAACCTTATTGAAAACCAACAAACTATGTTCTCAGTCAACTTTGCAACTACAATTCATCATATTTTCAGGAAGGGTCACATATCAAAGCCTTTAGGCAAGTCCACATACTCAACCATCATTTAATCTTCTATGATTGCTAACACTTACAGCATACCCATAAACAAAAAGTTTCAACTGGACACATAGAAAGATAGGGGCTTATAGTTTCGCCTCCCAATGTATTCACCTCAAGGGTGATGTCAACAATAATAACTCATGCCCACTCAAATCCAACTAGATATATGTGCCTAGATCTTTCCTCACCACATGATGCTTGCCAAAAGAGAAAATAAAAAGGAATAGGGAAGAATACTTTGACTCTTACATAAAAGTAAATGCATAAAAGTAAAAGATAGGCCCTTCGCAGAGGGAAGCAGAGGTATTCATGCGCTTATTTGTTTGTATGCCAAATCCCTTAATGTAAAAGAATGTCACATTATATTGCCCCTTATGATAGCAAACTTTATTATGCAGTTCGTCGCTTTTATTACTTTGCCATCATAAGTTCATACAACGCTCAATTTTCTCTTACACTAAACAATCCAACACGTTTACAAGCAATTTTTATTGCCATATTGCACCGATGACAACTTACTTGAAGGATCTTACTCAATCCATAGGTAGATATGGTGGACTCTCAAAAAGATTTTGGGTTTAAGGGTTTTTGGATGCACCAGTAGTATCTCTACTTAGTGCAGAATTTTTGGCTATAAAAGATATTGAGCAAGCACCACATGTTGAAGGATCTATGACAATATAACTTCTATGTGAATATGAACAAATATAAATCATTACGTTCTCTTCCTTGTCCAACGTCAACAATTTTGACACAAAATATTTAATGGGGGCTCACAATCATAAAAGATGTCCAAGATAGTGTATTTGCATGTGAATCTTCTCTTCCCTTATTAACTCTATCATGAATTGCATCATTGACCAATGCTATGTTTGTCAATCTCCAATAAATTTTACCACTTATATTTTTCCTTATGTGATGTCATTACTTACTGAAAGAAATATGCCCTAGAGGCAATAATAAAGTTGTTATTTTATATTTCCTTATTCATGATAAAGGTTTATTATTCATGCTAGAATTGTATTGATCGGAAACTTAAATACATGTGTGAATACATAAACAAATACCGTGTCCCTAGTAAGCCTCTACAAGACTAGCTCGTTGATCAAAGATGGTTAAGGTTTCCTAACCATAGACATGTGTTGTCATTGGATAACAAGATCACATCATTAGGAGAATGATGTGGTGGACAAGACCCATCCGTTAGATTAGCATATTGATCGTTCAGTTTATTGCTATTGCTTTCTTCATGTCAAATACATATTCCTTCGACTATGAGATTATGCAACTCTCGGATACCGGAGGAATACCTTGTGTGCTATCAAACGTCACAACGTAACTGGGTGATCATAAAGATGCTCTACAGGTATCTCCGAAGGTGTTTGTTGAGTTAGCATAGATCGAGATTAGGATTTGTCACTTCGAGTATAGTGACTAATGAGTTAGTTGCAAGATGATGTACTACGGAATGAGTAAAGAGACTTGCCGGTAATGAGATTTAACTAGGTATGAAGATACCGACGATCGAATCTCGGGCAAGTAACATACCGATGGACAAAGGGAACTACGTATGTTGTCATAAGGTTCGACCGATAAAGATCTTCATAGAATATGTAGGAGCCAATATGGGCATCCAGGTTCCACTATTGGTTATTGACCGGAGAGGTGTCTTGGTCATGTCTACATAGTTCTCGAGCCCGTAGGGTCCGCATGCTTAACGTTCGTTGACGATATAGTGTTATATGAGTTATATGATTTGGTGACCGAATGTTGTTCAGAGTCCCGGATGAGATCACGAACATGACGAGGAGTCTCGAAATGGTCGAGAAGTAAAGATTAATATATAGGATGATGGTATTCAGACATCGGAAGAGTTTCGGGATGCACCGGGTAGTCATCGGGTCACCGGAAGGGGTTCCGGACAACCCCGGTAGGTGTATGAGCTAATGGGCCAAAGGGGGGACAGACCCGCCCACAGGGGGCTGGTGCGCCCCTCTCCTTGGTCGGCCAGCCCTAGGGAAGGAAAGGAGGAGGGCTAGCCCCTCCTGCCTTCCCCTTCTCATGGGAGAAAGGAAAAGGGGGGGCGCCTCCCTCCCCTGCCTTTCCCACCTAAACATGGCAGGGGGGCGCGGCTTGGGGCAGGACCCCAAGTGGGATTCGGCCCCACTTGGGGCGCCTCCAGGCTGCCTCCTCCCTCCCCCCACCTATATATATGTGGGAGGGGGGCACCTAGCACACCCAGAACAATTGCTTAGCCGTGTGCGGCGCCCCCCTCCACCGTTTACACCCCCCGTCATATTTTTGTAGTGCTTAGGCGAAGCCCTGAGGAGATCACTTCACCATCACCGTCACCACGCCGTCGTGCTGCCGGAACTCATCCACTACCTTGTCGTCTTGCTGGATCAAGAAGGTGGAGGACATCACCGAGTTGAACGTGTGCAGAACGCGGAGGTGCCGTACGTTCGGTACTTGATCGGTTGGAGCGCGAAGAAGTTCGACTACATCAACCGCGTTATTAAACGCTTCCGCTTACGGTCTATGAGGGTACATAGACACACTCTCCCCTCTCGTTGCTATGCATCGCCATGGATAGATCTTGCGTGTGCGTAGAAATTTTTTTGTTTTCCATGCAACATTTACCAACAGTGGTATCAGAGCCAGGTCTATGCGTAGATGATATGCACGAGTAGAACACAAAGAGTTGTGGGCGGTGATAGTCATACTGCTTACCACCAACGTCTTATTTTGATTCGGTGGTATTGTGAGATGAAGCGGCCTGGACCAACCTTACATGTCCACGCACATGAGACCGATTCCAACGACAGACATGCAACTAGTTTTGCATGAAGGTGGCTGGCGGGTGTCTGTTTCTCCTACTTTAGTTGAATCGAATTTGACTACGGCCGGTCCTTGAAGAAGGTTAAAACAGCAAACTTCGTGAATCACCATTGTGGTTTTTGCGTAGGTAAGAACGGTTCTTGCTAGAAGCCCGTAGCAGCCACGTAAAACTTGCAACAACAAAGTAGAGGGCGTCTAACTTGTTTTTGCAGGGCATGTTGTGATGTGATTTGGTCAAGATATGATGTGATATATGTTGATGTATGAGATGATCATGTTTTGTAATATCGACAACCGGCAGGAGCCTTAGGGTTGTCTCTTTATTGTATGAAGTGCAAGCGCCATGTAATTGCTTTACTTTATCACTATGCGTTAGCGATAGTTGTAGAAGAAATAGTTTGCGAGATGACCCCGACGCAACCATGGAGATCAAGGTGTCGAGCCGGTGACGATGGAGATCATGATGATGCTTTGGAGATGGAGATCAAAAGCACAAGATGATGATGGCCATATCATGTCACATATTTTGATTGCATGTGATGTTTATTCTTTATGCATCTTATTTTTCTTAGAACGGCGGTAGCATTATAAGATGATCCCTTTACTAAATTTCAAGGTAAAAGTGTTCTCCCCGAGTATGCACCATTGCCAAAGTTCGCCGTTTCGAAGCACCTCGTGATGATCGGGTGTGATAGACTCTACGTTCACATACAACGGGTGTAAGACATTTTTGCACATGCAGAATACTTGGGTTAAACTTGACGAGCCTAGCATGTACAGACATGGTCTTGGAACACTGGAGACCGAAAGGTCGAACATGATTCATATAGTAGATATGATCAACATAGAGATGTTCACCATTGATGACTACCCCATCTCACGTGATGATCGGACATGGGGTAGTTGATTTGGATCATGTATCACTTAGATAACTTGAGGGATGTTTATTTAAGTGGGAGTTCATTAGTAATTTGATTAATTGAACTTAATTTATCATGAACTTAGTCTTAATAGTTTTGCATATCTATGTTGTAGATCAATAGCTCGTGATATAGCTCCCCTATATTTTTTATATGTTTCTAGAGAAAACTAAGTTGATAGATGATAGTAGCAATGATGCGGACTGGGTCCATGATCTGAGGAATATCCTCATTGCTGCATAGAAGAATTATGTCCTTGATGCGCCGCTAGGTGACAGGCCTGCTGCAGGAGCTGAAGCAGATGTTATGAACGTCTGGCAAGCTCGATTTGATGACTACTCGATAGTTCAGTGTGTCATGCTTTACGGCTTAGAACCGGGACTTCAAAGACGTTTTGAACGTCATGGAGCATATGAGATGTTCCAAGAGTTGAAGTTAATATTTCAAGCAAATGCCCGGGTTGAGAGTTATGAAGTCTCCAACAAGTTCTATAGCTGCAAGATGGAGGAGAACAGTACTTTCAGTGAACACATACTCAAAATGTCTGGGTATCATAACCACTTGACTCAGTTGGGAGTTGATCTTCCAGTTGATAGTGTTATTGACAGAGTTCTTCAATCACTGCCACCAAGCTACAAAGGCTTCGTGATGAACTATAATATGCAAGGGATGAATAAAATGGTTCCTGAGCTCTTCGCAATGCTTAAGGCCGCGGAGGTAGAAATCAAGAAGGAGCATCAAGTGTTGATTGTTAACAAGACCACTAGTTTCAAGAAAAGGGGCAAGGGAAAGAAAGGGAACTTCAAGAAGAATGGCAAACAGGTTGCCACTCCCGGGAAGAAGCCCAAAGCTGGACCCAAGCCTGAAACTAAGTGCTTCTACTGCAAAGGGAATGGTCACTGGAAGCGGAACTGCCCCAAATACTTGGCGGATAAGAAGGATGGCAAAGTGAACAAAGGTATATTTGATATACATGTTATTGATGTGTACTTTACTAGTGTTCGTCGCAACCCCTAGGTATTTGATACCGGTTCAGTTGCTAAGATTAGTAACTCGAAATAGGAGTTGCCGAATGAACAGAGACTAGTTAAGGACGAGGTGACAATGTGTGTTGGAAGTGATTCCAAGGTTGATACGATCACCATCGCCCACTCCATCTACCTTTCGGATTAGTGTTGAACCTAAATAAATGTTATTTGGTGTTTTGCATTGAGCATGAATATGACTGGATCATGTTTATTGCAATACGGTTATTCATTTAATTTAGAGAATAATTGTTGTTTTGTTTACATGAATAAAACCTTCTATATTGTCATACACCCAATGTGAATGGTTTATTGAATCTCGATCGTAGTGATACACATATTCATAATATTGATGCCAAAAGATGCAAAGTTAATAATGATAGTGCAACATACTTGTGGCACTGCCATTTAGGTCATATTGGTGTAAAGCGCCTGAAGAAACTCCATGTGGATGGACTTTTAGAATCATTTGATACTTCCGAACCATGCCTCATGGGCAAGATGACTAAAACTCCGTTCTCCAAAACAATGGAGCAAGCTAATGACTTATTGGAAATAATACATACCGATGTATGCGGTCCGATGAGTGTTGAAGCACGCGGCGGGTATTGTTATTTTCTCACCTTCACAGATGATTTGAGTAGGTATGGGTATATCTACATGATGAAACACAAGTCTGAAACGTTTGAAAAGTTCAAAGAATTTCATAGTGAAGTGGAGAATCATCGTAATAAGAAAATAAAGTTTCTACGATCTAATCGCGGAGGCGAATATTTGAGTTATGATTTTGGCCTTCATTTGAAACAATGTGGAATTGTTTCACAACTCACGCCACCTGGAACAACACAGCGTAATGGTGTGTCCAAACGTCGTAACCATACTTTATTGGATGTGGTGTGATCTATGATGTTTCTTACCGATTTACCACTATTGTTTTAGGGTTATGCATTAGAGACAGCCGCATTCA
This sequence comes from Thinopyrum elongatum, assembly GCA_011799875.1. Lineage (NCBI taxonomy): Eukaryota > Viridiplantae > Streptophyta > Magnoliopsida > Poales > Poaceae > Thinopyrum > Thinopyrum elongatum. The sequence goes on along the minus strand of CM022299.1, from coordinate 310,876,137 downwards.
CATTAAATAGGGCACCGTCTAAATCCGTTGAGACGACACCGTATGAACTATGGTTTGGCAAGAAACCTAATATGTCATTTCTTAAAGTTTGGGGATGCGACGCTTATGTCAAAAGGCTTCAGCCTGATAAGCTCGAACCCAAATCGGAGAAGTGCATCTTCATAGGATACCCTAAGGAAACAATTGGGTACACCTTCTACCACAGATCCGAAGGCAAGATCTTTGTTGCCAAGAATGGAACCTTTCTAGAGAAGGAGTTTCTCTCGAAAGAAGTAAGTGGGAGGAAAGTAGAACTTGATGAGTTAATTGTACCTTCTCTCGAATTGGAAAGTAGCACATCAGAGAAATCCGTTGCCATGATGCCTACACCAACTAGAGAGGAAGCAAACGATAATGATCATGAAACTTCAGATCAAGTTGCTACTGAACCTCGTAGGTCGACCAGAGCACGATCCGCACCAGAGTGGTACGGTAATCCTATTTTGGAAGTCATGTTATTAGACCAAGGCGAACCTACAAACTATTAAGAAGCTATGATGAGCCCAGATTCCGATAAATGGCTTGAGGCCATAAAATCTGAGATAGGATCCATGTATGAAAATAAAGTGTGGACTTTTGTGGACTTGCCCGATGATCGGCAAGCCATAGAAAATAAATGGATCTTCAAGAAGAAGACTGACACTAATGGTAATATTACTGTCTACAAAGCTCGACTTGTCGCGAAAGGTTTTTGACTAGTTCAAGGAGTTGACTACGATGAGACTTTCTCACCCGTAGCGATGCTTAAGTCTGTCTGAATCATGTTAGCAATTGCCGCATTTTATGATTATGAAATCTGGCAAATGGACGTCAAAACTGCATTCCTTAATGGATATCTTAAAGAAGAGTTGTATATGATGCAACCGGAAGGTTTTGTCCATCCTAAAGGTGCTAACAAAGTTTGCAAGCTCCAACGATCCATCTATGGACTGGTGCAAGCATCTCGGAGTTGGAATATACGTTTTGATGAGGTGATCAAAGCATATGGTTTTATACAGACTTACGGTGAAGCATGTATTTTCAAGAAAGTGAGTGGGAGCTCTGTAGCATTTCTGATATTATATGTGGATGACATATTGTTGATTGGAAATGATATAGAATTTCTGGATAGCATTAAAGGATACTTGAATAAGAATTTTTTAAACGAAAAACCTTGGTGAAGCTACTTACATATTGGGCATCAAGATCTATAGGGATAGATCGAGACACCTAATAGGACTTTCACAAAGCACATACCTTGACAATGTTTTTGAAGAAGTTCAAAATGGATAAGTCAAAGAAAGGGTTCTTGCCTGTGTTGCAAGGAGTGAAGTTCAGTAAGACTCAAAGCCCGACCACGGCAGAAGATAGAGAGAGAATGAAAGTCAGTCCCTATGCCTAAGTCATAGGTTCTATAAATATGCCATGTTGTGTACAAGACCTTTTGTGTGCCTTGCCATGAGTTTGGCAAGGGGGTACAATAGTGATCCAGGTGTAGATCACTAGACAGTGGTCAAAATTATCCTTAGTTACCTAAGAGGACTAAGGAAATATTTCTCGGTTATGGAGGTGATAAAGAGTTCGTCGTAAAGGGTTACGTCGATGCAAGCTTTGACACTGATCCAGATGACTCTGAGTCTCAATCTGGATACGTATTGAAAGTGGGAGCAATTAGCTAGAGTAGCTCCATGTAGAGCATTGTAGACATAGAAATTTGCAAAATACATACGGATCTGTATATGGCAGACCCGTTGACTAAACTTCTCTCACAAACAAAACATGATCACACCTTAGTACTCTTTGGGTGTTAATCACATGGCGATGTCAACTAGATTATTGACTCTAGTAAACTCTTTGGGTGTTGGTCACATAGCGATGTGAACTATGGGTGTTAATCACATGGCGATGTGAACTAGATTATTGACTCTAGTGCAAGTGGGAGACTGAAGGAAATATGCCCTAGAGGCAATAATAAAGTTGTTATTTTATATTTCCTTATTCATGATAAAGGTTTATTATTCATGCTAGAATTGTATTGATCGGAAACTTAAATACATGTGTGAATACATAAACAAATACCGTGTCCCTAGTAAGCCTCTATTAGACTAGCTCGTTGATCAAAGATGGTTAAGGTTTCCTAACCATAGACATGTGTTATCATTTGATAACGGGACCACATCATTAGGAGAATGATGTGATGGACAAGACCCATCCGTTAGCTTAGCATATTGATCGTTCAGTTTATTGCTATTGCTTTCTTCATGTCAAATACATATTCCTTCGACTATGAGATTATGCAACTCCCGGATACCGGAGGAATACCTTGTGTGCTATCAAACGGCACAACGTAACTAGGTGATCATAAAGATTCTCTACAGGTGTCTCCGAAGGTGTTTGTTGAGTTGGCATAGATCGAGATTAGGATTTGTCACTCCGAGTATCGGAGAGGTATCTCTAGGCCCTCTTGGTAATACACGGCATAAGAACCCTTGCAAGCAAAGTGACTAATGAGTTAGTTGCAAGATGATGTATTATGGAATGAGTAAAGAGACTTGCCGGTAACGAGATTGAACTAGGTATGAAGATACCGACGATCGAATCTTGGGCAAGTAACATACCGATGGATAAAGGGAATTACGTATGTTGTCATAAGGTTCGACCGATAAAGATCTTCGTAGAATATGTAGGAGCCAATATGGGCATCTAGGTTCCGCTATTGGTTATTGACCGGAGAGGTGTCTCAGTCATGTCTACATAGTTCTTAAACCCGTAGGGTCCGCACGCTTAACGTTCATTGACGATATAGTGTTATATGAGTTATATGATTTGGTGACCGAATGTTGTTCGGAGTCCCAGATGAGATCACGGACATGACGAGGAGTCTCGAAATGGTCGAGAGGTAAAGATTGATATATAGGACGATGGTATTCAGACACCGGAAGAGTTTCAGGATGCACCGGGTAGTCATCGGGTCATCGGAAGGGGTTCCGGACACCCCCGGTAGGTGTATAGGCCTAATGGGCCAAAGGGGGGACAGACCAGCCCACAAGGGGGCTGGTGCGCCCCTCTCCCTGGCCGTCCAGCCCTAGGGAAGGAAAGGGGGGAGGGCTAGCCCCTCCAGCCTTCCCCGTCTCATGGGAGAAAGGAAAAGGGGGGCGCCTCCCTCCCCTGCCTTTCCCCCGCACCTAAACATGGCGGGGGGCGCAGCTTGGGGCAGGACCCCAATTGGGATTCGGCCCCACTTGGGGCACCTATAGGCTGCCTCCTCCCTCCCCCCACCTATATATATGTGGGAGGGGGGCGCCTAGCACACCCAGAACAATTGCTTAGCCGTGTGCGGCGCCCCCCCTCCAGCGTTTACCGTCACCACGCCGTCGTGCTGTCGGAACTCATCCACTACCTCGCTGTCTTGCTGGATCAAGAAGGTGGTGGACGTCACCGAGCTAAACATGTGCAAAACACGGAGGTGCTGTACGTTCGGTACTTGATCGGTTGGAGCGCGAAGAAGTTCGACTACATCAACCGCGTTATTAAACGCTTCCGCTTACGGTCTACAAGGGTACGTAGACACACTCTCCCCTCTAGTTGCTATGCATCTCCATGGATAGATCTTACGTGTGCGTAGAATTTTTTTTGTTTTCCATGCAATGTTTACCAACACTTACCATAAGATTAGCATATGATCTTTTTTATTTATTTTCCTTTCTTTTTATTGGAACTAAAGAGTAAAGAAACAAAACTCAAACTACTCTTTATTATATATTTCGCACACGATTACATAGATAGATCACTAAGCAAGCACTCAAAAATAAAGGATCGAACTAAACATTTATTCAACTAAATCATAGGATAACTAAAGATCGAACTAAAATAGATGAAAGCAAAGATAGTGGTGGTGATACGATACCGGGGCACCTCCCCCAAGCTTGGCACAAGCCAAGGGGAGTGCCCATACCATGAACTCAAGTTTCTTTTGTTGGAGAAGATGATGAAGGTGGTGGTGATGTAGCTTCACACTTCAGGCCCAGGAGGTTTTCCAATCTACGGATGATGCTTCGGAGGGTGATGATGTGCTCTTGCAACAGGATATTTTCACGAGTGAGATATTTATTTTGCGCACGAACCGCTTCAATGACCGTGAAAGCTTCAATTTCAGTAGGGGTAAGATAATCATAATATGTTTGAAGGATGTCTTCTTCTTCTGCTGCTGGAACAACCTGCCCTACTACCGGAACTTGATCTCCCGCGACTTCCTTGACCTTATCACCCTTGATGGTTTTCTCTGGATCCTCTCTCTTTAGTTCCATATTCATCAACCAAGCATCTTCTTCTACTTTGTTGGAGGAGGAAGAAGACATGATGCCCGGCTTAACAGATCTGACAGAAAACAGCAAGAAAGAAGAACAAAAGATTTCTCCGTGATATGGTGGTCAATACATTCAGGGGGTATATAAAGATTTTTTATCTTGGGAAACAAGCAAATGGGAGGAAAACAGAGTCGGGAAGGTTCCCGAGGTGGGCACAACCCACCTGGGTGCGCCAGGGGGCCCAGGCGCACCCTGGTGTCTTGTGCCCTCCTCGATTGCCTTCCTGGTTGTTTCTTATTTTCCTAATTTTTGTAATATTCCAAAACTGACAGAAAATATTTTTGTGGATTTTTCGGAGTCCGTTTACTTACCGTATCACGTACCTCCTCTTTTTTAGTATTCTGGAGTGTTCCGGAAGGTCTCTTTTATGTGTTCCTCCGGTGTCATGGTTTGAATAATATTGCTTTCAACATTAATAGGCGTACCTGAGATATAGTGTTTAATTCTTTGCCTATTGACCACCTTCGGGTTAGTACCTTCGGCATTATTAATCTTGATGGCTCCAGAGCGATAAACCTCCTTGATAATATATGGTCCTTCCCATTTAGAGAGATGTTTTCCTGCAAAGAATCTAAAATGAGAGTTGTACAGAAGAACATATTCTCCAACTTTGAATTCCCGCTTTTGGATTCTTTTGTCATGCCATCTTTTAACTTTTTCTTTAAATAACATGGCATTTTCATAAGCTTGGGTTCTCCATTCATCTAATGAGCTAATATCAAATAACCTCTTTTCACCGGCAAGTTTAAAATCGTAGTTGAGTTCTTTAATTACACAATATGCTTTATGTTCTAACTCTAGAGGCAAATGACAAGCTTTTCCATAAACCATTCTATAGGGAGACATACCCATAGGATTTTTATATGCTGTTCTGTAGGCACAAAGTGCATCATCCAATTTCTTAGACCAATTCTTTCGGGACCTATTAACAGTTTTTTGTAATATTAGTTTTATTTCTCTATTGCTAAGTTCAACTTGACCACTAGATTGAGGATGATAGGGTGATGCAATTCTATGGTTAACATCATATTTAGCAAGCATTTTACGGAAAGCACCATGAATAAAGTGTGAACCACCATCAGTCATTAAATATCTAGGGACTCCAAACCTCGGGAAAATAATTTCTTTAAGCATTTTAATGGAAGTGTTATGATCAGCACTACTAGTTGGAATAGCTTGTACCCACTTAGTAACATAATCAACAACAACCAAAATATGTGTATACCCATTAGAGGAAGGAAAAGGTCCCATATAATCAAAACCCCAAACATCGAATGGTTCAACAGCAAGTGAATAATTCATAGGCATTTCTTGACGCTTACCGATATTACCAACTCTTTGGCATTCATCACAAGATAAAACAAACTTACGGGCATCCTTGAAGAGAGTAGGCCAATAAAAACTAGATTGCAATACCTTATGAGCAGTTCTATCTCCCGCATGATGCCCTCCATAAGCTTCGGAGTGACATTTCCATAGGATTTGTTCATGTTCATGCTCAGGTACACAACATCTAATAATACCATCTACTCCTTCTTTATAAAGATGTGGATCATCCCAAAAGTAATGTCTTAAATCATAGAAGAATTTTTTCTTTTGTTGGTATGTGAAACTAGGTGGTATGTATTTAGCAACAATATAATTAGCATAGTCAGCATTCCAAGGAGTATTATGAGAAACATTTATAGCAGCTAGTTGTTCATCAGGATTATGCTAATTATATTGTGAATCCTAGTTTATTATCAGAAATTCCTTTTGATGTCGCTTGAACTACGTCGGTATTTCCCCAAAGAGGAAGGGATGATGCAGCACAGCTACGGTAGGTATTTCCTTCAGTTATGAAACCAAGGTATCAATCCAGTAGGAGAACGAAGCAACACTATGTAAATGGTACCTGCACACAAATAACAAATACTTGCAACCCAAAGATTAGGAAGGGTTGTCAATCCCTCTACGGGTAACGGTGACAGAAATTATCAAGTTGACAGGATAAAAATTGTGATAGATTGGATAAATCGATCTCGATAAAACGCGAATTAAAATAAATACCAAAAAAGTGCAGCAAGGTATTTTTGGGTTTTTGCAATAATAGATCTGAAAATAAAAGCGAATAAAAATAGATCTCAAAGCAAATATGATAAAGAATAGACCCGGGGGCCGTAGATTTCACTAGTGGCTTCTCTCGAGAAAATAGCACACAATGGGTAAACAAATTACTGTTGGGCAATTGATAGAACATCAAATAATTATGACAATATCCAAGCAATGATCATTATATAGGCATCACATCCAAGATTAGTAGACCGACTCCTGCCTGCATCTACTACTATTACTCCACACATCGACCGCTATCCAGCATGCATCTAGTGTATTAAGTTCATGGAGAAACGAAGTAAGGCAATAAGAATGATGGCATGATGTAGACGAGATCTATTCATGTAGGAATAGCCCCCATCTTGTTATACTTAATAGCAACGATACATGCGTGTCTTGCTGCCCCTTCTGTCACTGGGAAAGAACACCGCACGATCGAACCCATGACAAAGCACCTCTTTCCATGACAAGAAAAATCGATCTAGTCGGCCTAACTAAACCAAATATTCGAAGAAGAAATATGAGGCTATAAGTAATCATGCATAAAAGAGATCAAATAACTTTCATGGATATAGATCTGATCATAAACTCAAAGTTCATCGGATCCCAACAAACACACCGCAAAAAGGTTTACATCAAATAGATCTCCAAGAGACCATTGTATGGAGAATCAAAAAGAGAGAAGAAGCCATCTAGCTACTGCCTACGGACCCGTAGGTCTACAATGAACTACTCACGCATCATCAGAGAGGCACCAATGAGGATGATGAACCCCTCCGTGATGGTGTCTTGATTGGATCTCGTGGTTCTGGAACTTGCGGCGGCATGAATTGTGTTTCGTCAACTCCCCTAGGGTTTTTGGAATATTTGGGTATTTATAGGGCGAAGAGGCGGTGTGGGAGGCCACCGAGGTGGGCACAACCCACCTGGGCGCGCCTGGGCTCGCCTGGGCCCCCAAGCGAGCCCTGGTGGGTTGTGCTCCCTTCGGAGCCCCCCTCTGGTACTTCTTTGGCCCAACAGGTGTCTTCTGGTCTAGAAAAATTCTCCAAAAAGTTTTGCTGCGTTTGGACTCCGTTTGGTATTGATTTTCTGCAATGTAAAAAAACAAGCAAAAAGCAGCAACTGGCACTGGGCACTATTTCAATAGGTTAGTCCCAAAAAATGATATAAAGTTGCTATAAAATGATTGTAAAACATCCAAGAATGATAATATAATAGCATGGAACAAGCAAAAATTATAGATACGTTGGAGACGTATCAGCATCCCCATGCTTAATTCCTACTCGTCCTCGAGTAGGTAAATGATAAAAACAAAAATTTTGACATGGAATGCTGCCTAACATGTTCATCACATATTCTTTTCTTTTGTAGCATGGACATATGGACTTTTATATGGTTCAAAGCAATAGTCTAGTTTTGACATGAAGATTTCAATACTCAAGCATATCAACAAGCAATCATGTCTTTCAAAATATCAACACTGAAGAAAGTTATCCCTTGCCCATCATGCTCAATCATTGATCCATTCATGAAACACACTCGCATATTAGCTATACCCAATGCTCAAGTACGATCATAGTGCCCCTTAGTTGGTGCTTTATAAGAGAAGATGGAGACTCAAATAAAAATATAAAAATTGCATAAATTAAATAGATAGGCCCTTCGCAGAGGGAAATATGGATTTATAGAGGTACCAGAGCTCAAAGCTTAAATTGAGAGATAATTTTTTTTAGAGGCATACTTTTCCCGTCAACGAAAACGACCGAGTAATTCCCAACACTTTCCATGCCAGATATATCATAGACGGTTCCCAAACAATAAATAAAGTTTATTCCTTTTTCCACCATTCTTTCACTTTCCATGGCTAGCCGTATCCACGGGTGCCTTCCATACCAACACTTTCCAAGGAATTTATTATTTGATAACATAAAGTAAATTTCTTTTTCATTTCGGGACTGGGCATCCCTATTACCGCCGCACTCTCGTGCAATGACAAGTGAATAAACACTCATCTTGAGAATAACACATCTAGCATGGAAAATATTGACTGCCCCCAGCCGCTTCATGAGCGGTACGAGCACACAAAAAGGAAATTCATTTTGAAAATTTGAGATGGCACATACAATTTTGCTTAGAACGGCATGGGAATAACGCATATAGGTAGGTATGGTGGACTCATATGGCAAAACTGGGTTTAAAGATTTTGGATGCACAAGTAGTATTTCTACTTAGTACAAATGAAGGCTAGCAAACAGATTGAGAAGCAACCAACGAAGAAACAAAAAATCACATAAGCGAGCATTAAGCATAACTAACATCGAATAATGCACCACAAGTAGGATGTAATTTCATTGCATAACTATTGACTTTCGTGCTTGCATAGGGAATCACAAACCTTAACACCAATATTCTTACTAAAGCATAATTACTCACCAACATGACTCACATATCACTATCATCATATCTCAAAACTATTACAAAGAATCAAGTTTATTTTGTCCAATTATCTTCATGAAAGTTTTTATTATATCCCTCTTGAATATCTATCACTTTGGGACTAATTTAATATATTGCAATTGCTTTTGACAAGCTCAAACAAATCTAAGTGAAGAACATGAGCATAAAATTTTCCGTCTCTCAAAATAATATAAGTGAAGCATGAGAGAATTTCTTAAAAATTTACTAAATCTCAAACAAATCTAAGTGAAGCATGAGAGCATTTCTTCAAAAATATTAAAGCACACCGTGCTCAAAAAGATATAAGTGAAGCACTTAGAGCAATTCCATAGCTCAAAAAAATCAAGTGAAGCATAAAGAGCAATTCTAGCATAATTATGGCTCTCTCAAAGAGGTGTGTCTAGAAAGGATACTTGTGACAAACTAAAAAAGCAAAACAAGCAAGGATTAATATGATACAATACGCTCCAAGCAAAACTCATGATATGTTACGAATAAAAATATAGCTTCAAGTAAAATACCGATGGTCGTTAGAAGAAAGAGGGGATGCCTTCCGGGGCATCCCCAAGCTTAGTTGCTTGGTTCTCCTTGAATATTAACTTGGGGTGCCATGGGGCATCCCCAAGCTTAGGCTCTTTTCACTCCTTATTCCTTCATCCATCGTGATCTCACCCAAAACTTGAAAACTTCAATCACACAAAACTTAACAAAACCTTCGTGAGATCCGTTAGTATAAGAAAACCAATCTTTACTTTAAGTACTGTAGAAAACCCATTCAAATTTTGTTATTGCATTATATATACTGTATTCTAACTTTACCATGGCTTATACCCCCCCATACAATCCATAGATTCATCAAAATAAGCACACAATGCAAAGAAAACAGAATCTATCAAAAACAGAACAGTCTGTAAGGATGCGACTTGTTATCATACTTATTTACCTCCAAAAATTCTGAAAAATTAGGAAAACATAGGAAATTTGTATATCAATCTTGTTTAAACAATTCAGAATTTTTCGTCACTTCTGTGAATTTAAACAAAACTGTTACTGGACAAAAAAGTTTCTGTTTTTCAACAGGATCAAATCAACTATCACCAAAGCTATCCCAAAGGCTTTACTTGGCACAAATACTAATTAAAACATAAAAAACACAATCATAACAGATTCATAATTGTGCAAACACTCAATAACAGAAAGAAAAAGGCAAAAATAAATTTTATTCATTGGGTTGCCTCCCAACAAGCGCTATCGTTTTATGCCCCTAGCTAGGCATTGATAATTTTGATGATGCTCGCATGAAAGACAAGAATTGAAACACAAAGAGAGCATCATAATACATGTGACAAACATATTTAAGTCTAACATACTTCCGATGCATAGGAATTTTATAGGCAAACAAATTATCAAAACAAGAAATATCTAGCATATGCATAGGAGAGAAATAAAACATAGACAATCTCAACATAACGAGAGGTAATCTAGTTACATGAAAACTTCTACAACCATATTTTCCTCTCTCATAATAATTACATGTAAGATCATAATCAAATTCAATAATATAGCTATCATAGAAAATTTTGTCTTCATGATCCACATGCATGCAAAGTTGAAACTCTTCCAATATAGTGGGATTATCATCAAATAAAGTCATGACCTCTCTGAACCCACTTTTATCAAAAATTTCATAAGATTGAACACTCTTCAAATTTGTGGGATTATTTTTACCTAAAGTTGACGCTCTTCCAATCCCACTTTCAATATTATCACAAACATAATTATCAATATCATATTCATCATGAGGCTTAAACAAACTTTCAAGATCATAAGAAGAATCACCCCAATCATGATCATTGCAATAAGTAGTGGACATAGCAAAATTAGCATCCCCAAGCTTGGAGTTTTGCATATTATTAGCACAATTGACATTAATAAAATTTATAGTAAAATCATTGCAATCATGCTTTTCATTCAAGGAGCTATCGTGAATCACTTCATAAATTTCTTCATCACAATTTTCAGATTCACGAATCTCAAGCAAAACTTCATAAAGATAATCTAGTGCACTCAACTCATTAGCAATTGGTTCATCATGATTGGATCTTTTAAAAATATTAGCAAGTGGATAAGAATCCATATCAATAGATTTTTAGCAAGCGAAGATGCAAGCAAGTAGAAAGCACATGGCAACACAAGCAAACAAAAGATCGAACGAGAAAAAGGCAAACGAAAAAGAAGGCGTATAAGACGGCAAATTTTTGTGAAGTGGGGGAGATGAAAACGAGAGGCAAATGGCAAATAATGTAAATTACAAGGAGATGAGATTAGTGATTAGGAACCTGATAGATGTTGATGATGTCTCCCCGGCAACGGCGCTAGAAATTCCTATTGATGTCGCTTGAACTATGTCGGTATTTACCCAAAGAGGAAGGGATGATGTAGCACAGCTACGGTAGGTATTTCCCTAAGTTATGAAACCAAGGTATCAATCCAGTAGGAGAACCAAGCAACACTATGTAAACGATACGTGCACACAAATAAGAAATACTTGCAACCCGACAATTAGGAGGGGTTGTCAATCCCTCTACGGGTAACGGTGCCAGAAATTGTCAAGTTGACGGGATAAAACTTGTGATAGATTGGATAAATAGATCTCGATAAAATGCGAAATAAAATAAATAGCAAAAAGTGCAGCAAGGTATTTTTGGGTTTTTGGAATAATATATCTAAAAATAAAAGCAAATAAAAATAGATCTCAAAGAAAATATGATAAAGAATAGACCCGGGGGCCGTAGATTTCACTAGTGGCTTCTCTCGAGAAAATAGCACACGGTGGGTAAACAAATTACTGTTGGGCAATTGATAGAACATCAAATAATTATGACGATATCCAGGCAATGATCATTATATAGGCATCACGTCCAAGATTAGTAGACCGACTCCTGCCTGCATCTACTACTATTACTCCACACATCGACCGCTATCCAGCATGCATCTAGTGTATTAAGTTCACGGAGAAACAGAGTAATGCAATAAGAATGATGACATGATGTAGACGAGATATATTCATGTAGGAATAGCCCCCATCTTGTTATCCTTAATAGCAACGATACACGCGTGTCTTGCTGCCCCTCTGTCACTACGAAAGAACACCGCACTATCGAACCCATCAAAAAGCACCTCTTCCCATGGCAAGAAAAATCGATCTAGTTGGCCTAACTAAACCAAAGATTCTAAGAAGAAATACGAGGCTATAAGTAATCATGCATAAAAGAGATCAAAGAACTCAAATAACTTTCATGGATATAAATCTGATCATAAACTCAAAGTTCATCGGATCCCAACAAACACACCGCAAAAAGAGTTACATCAAATAGATCTCCAAGAAACCATTGTATTGAGAATCAAAAAGAGAGAAGAAGCCATCTAGCTACTGCCTACGGACCCGTAGGTCTACAAGGAACTACTCACGCATCATCGGAGAGGCACCAATGAGGATGATGAACCCCTCCGTGATGGTGTCTAGATTGGATCTCGTGGTTCTGGAACTTGCAAAGGCTGGAATTGTGTTTTGTTGACTCCCCTGGGGTTTTTGGTATATTTGGGCATTTATAGGGCGAAGAGGCGGTGCGGGAGGCCACCGAGGTGGGCACAACCCACCTGGGCGCTCCTGGGCCCCCAGGCGCGCCCTGGTGGGTTGTGCTCCCCTCGGAGCCCCCCTCTGGTACTTATCTGGCCCAACAGGTGTCTTCTGGTCCAGAAAAATTCTCCAAAAAGTTTCGCTTCATTTGGACTCCGTTTGGTATTGATTTTCTGCGAAGTAAAAAAACAAGCAAAAAACAGCAACTGGCACTGGGCACTATGTCAATTGGTTAGTCCCAAAAAATGATATAAAGTTGCTATAAAATGATTGTAAAACATCCAAGAATGATAATATAACAGCATGGAACAAGCAAAAATGATAGATACATTGGAGACGTATCAGAGACTCAAAAAAATTGCATAAAAGTAAACGGATAGGCCCTTCGCAGAGGGAAGCAGAGATTTGCAGAGGTGCCAGAGCTCAAGGCTTAAATTGAGAGATAAAATTATTTTGAGAGGCATGCTTTTCCTGTCAACGAAAACAACCGAGAATTCCCAATATCTTCCATGCTAGACACATTATAGGCGGTTCCCAAACAGAAAATAAAGTTTATTTCCTTTCCACCATTCTTTCACAATCCATGGCTAGCCGTATCCACGGGTGCCTTCCATACCAATACTTTACAAGGAATTTATTATTATCATCATATTAATTTGTTTTCATTTCGGGACTGGGAATCCCTATTACCTGCCACACTCTCGTGCAATGACAAGTGAATAAACACTCATCATGAGCATAACCCACCTAGCATGGAAAATATTGGCCACCCCCTGTCGCTTCATGAGCGGTACGGGCACACAAAACGGAAAATTATTTTGAAAAATTAGAGTTGGCACATGCAAATTTACTTAGAACGGGATGGAAATACTGCATATAGGTAGGTATGGTGCACTCATTTGGCACAACTTTGGGTTTAAGGAGTTGGATGCACAAGAAGCATTCCCGCTTAGTACATGAAGGCTAGCAAATAGATTGAGAAGCGACCAACCAAAAAATGAAAACGGTCATAGACACGCATTGAACCTAACTAACATAGAATAATGCACCACAAGTAGGATATAACTTCGTTGCATAACTATTGACTTTACGTGCTTGCATAGGGAATCATAAATCTTAACACCAATATTCTTACTAAACCACAATTACTCACCAACATGACTCACATATTATCATCTCCATATCATAAAACTATTGCAAGGAATCAAACTTATCATATCCAATGATCTTTTCATGAAAGTTTTTATTATATGCCTCTTGGATATTCATCACTTTGGGACCAAATTCATATCTTGTGCAAATTACCATTACTATAATCAACTCTCAAAAAGATATAAGTGAAGCATGAGAGTGCAAATATTTCTTCAAAATTTATCAACTCCCAAAAAAATATAAGTGAAGCATGAGAGTGCATTTCTTAAAAAAAATCAACTCTCAAAATAATATAAGTGAATCATGAGAGTGCATGTATTTTTTTTAAATATAACCACCACCATACTCAAAAATATTTAAGTGAAGCACTAGAGCAACTGCCTAGCTCAAAAAATTTAAGTGAAGCACTTAGAGCATTCTAACAAATCATGATAAGCGTGTGGCTCTCTCAAATAGGTGTGTCCATCAAGGACGATTGTGACAAACTAAAAAGCAAAAAAAATCAAGGACTCATATAATACACGACGCTCCAAGCAAAAACTCATATCATGTGAGGAATAAAAATATAGCCCATAGTAAAATTACCGGTGGTCGTTAGAAGAAAGAGGGGATGCCATCCGGGGCATCCCCAAGCTTAGTTTCTTTGGAGTCCTTGAATATTACCTTGGGGTGCCTCGGGCATCCCCAAGCTTAGGCTCTTGCCACTCCTTATTCCTTCATCCATCGTGATCTCACCCAAAACTTGAAAACTTCAATCACCCAAAACTTATCCATTAGTATAATAAAGAAAATCACCACTTTAAGTACTGTTGCAAACCCATTCATATTTTGTTATTGCATTATACCTACTATGTTATAACTTTACCATGGCTTATACCTCCCGATACAATCCATAGATTCATCAAAATAAGCACACAATGGAACGAAAACAGAATCTGTCAAAACAGAACAGTCTCTAGTAATCTGAACATTGACCATACTTCTGTAACTCCAAATATTCTAAAAAATTAGGAAAACATGGGAAATTTGTATACCAATTATGTGTAAAAAATTCATAGCAAAATCACTTTTCTGTGAATTTAAAAAATTCCAGAACTGGGCGCAAAAGTTTCTGCTTTTTCACAGAATCGAGTCAATTGTCATCCAAACCATCCTAAAGGCTTTACTTGGCACAAACACTAATTAAAACATAAAAACACAATCATAACAGTAGAATAATTGTGTGCACATAAGAAAACAGAAAAAATAACCATTGGGTTGTCTCCCAACAAGCTCTTTCTTTATAGCCATTAAGATAGGCTTGAGATTTTATTGATGCCCACATGAAAGATAATAATTGAAACACCAAGAGGGCATCATGTAGCAAGTGAAAAACACTTTTAAGTATAACATACTTCCTATGCATAGGCATTGTATAAGCAAACAAATTATCAAGACAAGAAGAATCTAGCATATGCAAGGAAGAAGAATAAAACATTGACAAGTTCAACTCAACGAGAAGTAATTTAGTAACATGAAAATTTCTACAACCATATTTTACTCTCTCATAATAATTACATGTAGGATCATAATCAAATTCAACAATATAGATATAATATAAAATTTTCTCTTGATGATCCACATGCATAAAAGTCTTATAATCTTCCAAAATAGTGGGATTAACATCAACTAAAGTCATGACCTCTCCAAACCCACTTTTATCAAAAAAATCATAAGATTGAACACTCTTCAAATATGTGGGAATCTTTTTTTCTAAAGTTGACACTCTTCCAAACCCACTTTCAATATTATTGCTAACATTATTATCAATTTCATGTTCGTCAGGAGGCTTAAATAAACTTTCAAGATCATAAGAAGCATCACCCCAATCATGATCATTACAATGAGTAGTGGATATAACAAAATCATCACACCCAAGCTTGGGGTTTTGCATATCATTAACACAATTGACACTAATAGAATTTATATAACATCATTGCAATCATGCTTTTTATTCAAGGAGCTATCGTGAATCACTTTATAAATTTCTTCTTTTAACACTTCATCACAATTTTCAGATTCATGATTTTCAAGCAAAACTTCATAGAGATAATCAAGTGCACTCAACTCACTAGCAATTGGTTCAACATAATTAGATCTTTTGAAAATATTACCAAGTGGATGAGGATCCATAAGTCTTTAGTTTTCTTGTTCCTTTCCTGTTTTTGAGTGTTGACATGAAGGCAAAAGCAAGCAACAAGCAAACAAGCAAAAAGACAAACGAAAAATATTTTTGTGTTTTTGTGAAAACATTTTAGAAGTGGGGGAGATGAAAACAAGAGGCAAATGGCAAATAATGTAAATGCAAGGAGATGAAAGTTTATGCGATGGTACTTGATAGATGTTTGTGATGTCTCCCCGTCAACGGTGCCATAAATTCTTCCTGGTACTTGTGAATTGCGTTAGGATTTCCCCGAAGAGGAGAGGATGATGAAGTACAGTAGAGATAAGTATTTCCCTCAGCTAAGAGCAAGGTTATCAATCCAGTAGGAGAACCAAGCAACACCTCGTTAGCAGCACTTGCGCACAAACAACAAATCCTTGCAACCCAACGCGAACAAGGGGTTGTCAATCCCTCGATGGTTACTAGCAACATTAAATTATATGGTGTTTGATAGATAGATAGATCAGACAAAAATACAAAATAAAATAAATAAAGCAAAAACGCAGCAAGGTATTTTTAGTTTTAATATATGATAAAAGATAGACCCGGGGGCCATAGTTTTCACTAGAGGCTTCTCCCAAGAAAATAGCATATAGTGGGTAAACAAATTACTGTTGGGCAATTGATAGAAAAGAAAATAATTATGACGATATCCAAGGCAATGATCATATATAGGCATCACATCCGAGACAAGTAGACCGACTCCTGCCTGCATCTACTACTATTACTCCACACATCGACTACTATCCAGCATGCATCTAGAGTATTAAGTTCATAAAGAACGGAGTAACACCTTAAGCAGCATGACATGATATAGACAAGATAAACTCACGTATGAATAAACCCCATCTTTTTAACCTTAATAGCAATGATACATATGTGTCATGTCCCCTTCTGTCACTGGGATTGAGCACCGTAAGATCGAACCCATTACAAAGCACCTCTCCCATTGCAAGATAAATCAATCTAGTTGGCCAAAGAAAATCAATAGATCGGAGAGAAATACAAAGTTATAGTAATCATGCATAAAAGAGTTCAGAGAAAACTCAAATAATATCCATGATAGATCTGATCATAAACTCACAATTCATCGGATCCCAACAAACACACCGTAAAAAGTGATTACATCGGATAGAACATCAAGGAGAACATTGTATTGAAGATCAAATAGAGATAAGAAGCCATCTAGCTACTAACTATGGACCCGTAGGTCTGTGGTAAACTACTCACGCATCATCGGAAGGGCATCAAGGATGATGTAGAGCCCCTCCATGATCGAATCCCCCTCTGGCAGAGTGCCGAAAAAGGCCTCCAGATGGGATATCGTGGTTCTGGAACTTGTGGCGGTAGAAAGGTATTTCGTGGACTCCTTTGTTGGTTTCACGATTTTAGAGAATTTATAGAGGTGGAGTTAGGTCAAACGGAGCCACGTGGGCCCCACAAGCCACTAGGGTGCGCCCTACCCCCTAGGTGCGCCTTGGTGCCTCGTGGGCCACTACTCCATCTTCTCGTCCCCTCCCAAAGCTTCAACGGTCTCTATGTCCAAAAAAATCACCAAAATTTTTCGTCGCATTTGGACTTCGTTTGGTACTAATATTCTGAACAACCAAAAACAAGCAAAAAACAGCAACTAGCACTGGGCACTAAGTTAATAGGTCAGTCCCAAAAAAATGATATATTGTTACTTGTAAACATATATAAAACATCCAAGATTGATACTATAATAGCATGTAACGATCAAAAATTATAGACGTATCAGGCACTTAGATCACCAAGGGAGGAAAGAAGGGCCAGAACTGAGACCACTATACTGCTCCAATACCTTAGCTTTTGTAATAATGTTGCTAGATGCTCTGTATGTCTTTGTAATAGTGGCATTTGCTATGCTTGATCTAGTACTTATGGGTTGTAAGACTGTGACTATGTGGTTCTCTTTAAGCTATCAAAACTTTATCCAGGATGCTACTTACCTGTCTAGCAACCTTAACTATGGATAGAACTTGGAACATTATAAACTGGAATATTAGGGGCATCAATGACCCCAAGAAATGGAGTGCATTCGCAAACAAAATTGAGGAATCTGCTTGCTCCATAATCTATTTTCAAGAAACCAAGAGGGAACATTTTGATAGTGCTTAGATTAAAAACTTTTGCCCTAGAAGAATCTCTAAATATGCATACCTTCCTTCTATTGGGGCTTTTGGAGGGCTACTAGTTGCATGGAATGAAAACCTTTTCTCAAGCCACACATTTCACTCCAAAGAATTTTCTATCTCTGTGCAATTCACATCTGTGTAGTCTAGGGAGAAATGGATTTTAACCAACATATATGGACCTTGTCAACAAGACAGAACACAAGACTTCCTAAATTGGTTTCAGAATTTCTACATTGATGATGATATCATCTGGTTGGTCCTTGGAGATTTTAATTATATCATATACCCACACAACATAAACAGAACTGGAGGCAACATCAATGAAATGCTCCTCTTTAAAGAGGCTATTAGCAGATTGGCACTAGTTGAAATTCCACTTAAGGGGAGAAGTTTCACATGGAGCAACATGCAAGATGCCCCACTTCTTGAAAAATTGGACTAGTGCTTCACTTCAGAGGCTTGGAAACTCTCTTACCCATCCACCATTGCCACCCCACTTGCTAAAACCATCTCTGACCATGTCCCAATCCTTATCAAAGTTGGTACATCTATACCTAGATCCAAAAAAACCAGGTTTGAAAACTATTGGTTAGAACACCCTCAATTCAAAACAGTGGTCAAGAATATATAAGACCAATCAGTGGTTGAGGTAGACAGTGCAAAAATAGTTGTTGCTAAGTTTGAAAGACTTAAAAAGGGACTAAAGTTATGGGCAAGGTCACTTTCTGATCTAAAGAAGACTATCAATGATACTAATTTCATAATCCTATTCTATGATACGATTGAAGAATCTAGAGATCTCACACTGATTGAACTTAATGGAAGAAATATTCTCAAGGAACACCTAGCCAAGACTTTAGAATATCAAAGGATATACTGGAAACAGAGAGCCACAATCAGACAGATCAAAGTTAGAGAGGCTAATACCAAATATTTTCAAGCCAATGCTACTATTAAGCATAGGAACAATCACATCACTAGGTTAAAGGATGAACAAGGATATGAGCATTTTGACCACACCTCTAAGGCTGCTATCCTTTTCAGAGAATTGAAGGATAGATTGGGCACCTCTGCCATCACAAAAAACCCTCTACTCCTACAGAATCTCATTATGCAGCATGATAGGCTCCAGGATCTTGAAACAACATTCACTAAGGAAGAAATTGATAAGGTTGTTAAGGACATGCCCGCTGATAAGTCACCTGGACCAGATGGTTTCAATGCTACATTTCTCAAACATTGTTGGGATATTATATCACCAGATTTCTACAGACTGCTGACAGACTCTCACAATGGTACAGTTAACATTCAGAGCATAAACTATTCTTTCATCACTCTTATACCCAAGAGAGACTCTGCAAACACTCCTAGAAATTTTCAGACCAATATCCCTACTCAATTCTACACTGAAGATAATCAACAAACTCCTTGCCAATAGACTACAGAAGATCATTTTGAAACTGACCCATAAAAATTACTATAGCTGTCTCCACAATAGGTGCATTCAAGACTGTCTTGCTTGGTCATATGAATATATCCATCACTGCCACCAATCCAACAATGAAATTCTGCTGGTGAAACTGGATTTTGAGAAAGCTTTTGATATGCTTAATCATGATACTCTCATTCAAATTTTTACAAGCCATGAGATTTGGTAATAAATGGATTCAATGGATCAGGATGATTTATAGCCCTGGCTTCTCGTCAGTTCTACTTAATGGAGTCCCATGCAAACAATTTCTATGCAAAAAAAGGGGTCAGACAAAGAGATCCATTATCACCTCTTATATTTGTACTGGCAGCTGACCTCCTACAGTCTATGTTTAATGAAGCCATGCATAATTCCATGATTTCATCACCTTTGCATCACAATACTAGCCCAGACTTCCCTATAATATAGTATGCAGATGACACTATTATTATTGTACCTTCACAAGCCACTCAAATTAATCATGTCAAGAATCTGCTGCTACACTATGCTGCTTACACTGGGCTAAAAGTCAACTATGCCAAATCCATCATGATCCCCATTAACACTCAAGGCCATAAGGTTCAAGAGCTTTCTGCTTTGCTTGGATGCAAGATTGGGACTTTACCACATCAATACCTTGGGCTACCTCTCTGCATCAATAAACCTAAAATTGAAGACTTCACTAATTTACCGAAGAGAATTGAAAACAGGCTGTTAACACTACTGTAGGATGCTGCTAACGTGACACTACAATCAGAGACCCTTCGAGGAAACTATGTGTGATGATTTAATCACAAATGGTGATGTAAAAAACCATAAAAAATTATACAAAATGTTTGCGATGGCGGAGACATCAAACATGATTCATATTATAGTTGCGTGTGCGATGCGTGGCATACGGTTCAGTCCAATGAACTGTTTGCGATGATGCTGAACAACATAAACAGGTAGCCAGATTAAGGTGTGTGCGATATACGGCATATAGTTCACTTGGATGAACAGTTTGCGATTAGGGAACGCAATAGAAACAGTCACCCAGTTCAAGGTGTGTGCGATATACGGCATACAGTTCACTCGGATGAACTATTTTCGATTACGCAACACAATAGAAACGGTTCAACTTAACAAGATGTGTGTGATATGCGGCAAACAGGTTACTAATCAGAAATGTGTGTGCGAAGACCCATAATAACATAGACAATTTCTGCTAATAAGCCGTGTGTGTTGTGGGCAAACACTTGCTGGTATACAATTGTCAGCGATTGATGAATTCATCACCAACGGGTTCCCTAGTATGGTCCGTGTGCGATGTCATTGCATACAAAACAACAATATATGTACTTATAACTTATAATGACTTGATTCCATAACCAAATTGAACATCCAATTACATAGGTGGCTAGTACATACATGACCTTTGCACACACCAAAGTATGTTCCAAAATGCCTAGAAAACTCAAATAATGTATAAAAAGGCAAAATGAACCCTAAATAATTTCATATTTTTAGGATGACGCTCCTATAGTTGCATGTTGCCTCTATAAAATAAATCAAGGTGGGAAGAGACAGTGTATGTCATTTCGTACACATAGGTGACAAGTTCCCTCTCGGAACCATGAGGCTTCTTGAGAGAAGCTCCGGTTTGTAAGAAGTTTATACCAAAACTTGTCCCAAATTGGACTATTTTTTTACCACGGCATGTTGGTGCCATGTCATAACACCATGCCAAGTTTCTTGATTTTCAGGCGAGTTTTGGATTTACAGTAATTTTAAAACCAGGTTTCTCAATGTTTACTGTCGAGTCGGCACCGCCCTGGATAGGCTTTTTCCTCGTGGGTCCCAAATGTCAGAATCCAAATCTGTCACTACATGCAACTTTTCTTATTAAGAATTATAGCCCATTTGGTGTGCTAGCTAAAAATAAGTTTGTGGGTGCTAGCGGGCGCTAAGAACTTGCGGGGTCTATAATGAACAAAGATCAAAGCCGAGTATGAAAGAAAATATGGGTCAAAGCCGGGTTGAAAAGGGCAACAATATCTAACTCCAGCTTACAAAAGGTACAAAAGCACGAGGATTAATTGTTCATCAGGATTACACAAAATCCAGATTGAACAGGACAATAACATCTAACTCAACCAAAGTTTTCGGCAGTCACAATCAAATGGATCGGTCTGATCCATAAAATCAAGATCCCGGTACAAAAAATCTACTGGTCCATGATGACGACAAGTTGTTGTAAATAGAAGCCGAGCACGATCAGAAGCCCTTAGGTCCACCTGAAACTTCTTTTTAAGTTGTTCAACATGCCCATCCGTGAAAAATTTCTTGTTGAAAAACTTAATCCTCACGGACAATACTGCCCTCACATTCAACATGAAGAATGTGACAAAGCTAGTGTTTGCATGGTTGGATGCATATCCTTCCACCGTTATTGTCTTCAAACGAATGTCATGATATCTGAGAAAATCCTTGTGCTACCTCTGCCATCGATTGGTTAGAATGTTTTCTCGAAGTCCTAGTACATAAATAGACATGAAGATTGAAAACAGTTAATGTCTAAAATGGAGTGTATCAAAGGAGTGACAGCTGAACGGTTAATTCTAGTACATTATATATGGGCTTTCAATGTGTGTGAAATCACCACCTTTATATACAAATTCTCCAGACATGGAAAGCATCACAGCAAGATGTCGGGGAAACGACACCTATGGGATCGAGTGGATCCCTTCTACGGTTTGGCAGGGAGGAGGGGTGCACGAAGAGCAGATCTAACGATCAACACGAGGGATTTTTACCCACGTTCGGGCCGCTGAGAAGCGTAAAACCCTAGTCCTGCTTTGAGTGTATATTGAGTGTTCTTGAGCTTCGGCTAGCTGCTTCGCATGCAAACTAGGCTGGAAAGTCCAAAAGTCCCTCCCTGTATCGCCTTAGGCCTCCTTTTATACTAAGGGGCTACCACAGTGGCGTACAGGCATACAGGAGGTGTAAAGTGCTACAGTGCACGTGCTTATCTCTGGCGTCTTAGGACAAGTGCATTAAATGCGCTGCTTACGTGCCCTCTAACTTTATCGGTGACGGAAATAGAGCCCGTCCCATCCATCGCCACCTCACCCCGTCTTGACACACACCCCAGATGACGAGGCATGCAAATGCCAAGCTGACTGGCTAGCCGCTGTGCTGGAGCGGTGGCAAGATCTTCACGAAGATCTGCATGCCACCACGCAGGTGCTTACCTGGTTGGCTGGCTAATTGCCGTGCCGGGACGGTGGCAGGGCGGCGGAGCCTTGTCGCGCGCGAGCCTTGCCGTGGCCTCGCAATCGTCCCCGGCAAGGCCTCGCAGTCGTCCCCGGCAAGAACCTTGCTGGGAACTTTGCCTTCTGGTCTTCACGAAGATCTGCATGACACCAGTCTTCACAAAGATCTGTATGCTACTACGCATGTGCCCCTGAGTCTTGGTCTTGACATTGTCGATGTGTCAGAGCTCTCAACCTCAAGGGTGGTGGTCTTGCTGAGGCTTCGCAAACCATCCCGGCAAGGAGCTTGCCGGGGCTCGCAAATCACCCCGGCAAGAATCTTTGCCGGGGGCTCAACTTGTCTTCTGCTCTCTGATTACTGGCTTGGATGCCGCCTTGGTCGTCTTGTATTTTGCCTCCAACTGCCCCCGCCAAGCCTCGCTGTAGGTGCGGCTGCAACTGCTCGTGCACAAGTAAGGGGTACCAAAGGGCCCAAACTTTAGTACACCAACACAAGACAATAGTGGTGGTCAGATCAAGACACCCTATATAAATATGTAAGGTCTTGACAAAATCCAGCACCCCTGATAGGCCATCCATGGACATTCAGCATAGAACATAATATTAGCACTGAAAGTGTACTCCAAGATGATATTTAACTTATGCGCACAAATGAAAAATGCAGATTACAAAAGTGTACATGGATAATATACAGTACATGAATAAGTGTGGAGCCAACCACCATCTTGTAACCATTAAACGGATCATGAATTACACCCGAGGTCTCCAGTTTAGGCACAGAGACCACAGTTATTTGCGAAGGTTTATAACAGCAATCAAGGAGCAACCTTTGAAGTGAAGGGGCATCTTCGATGATGAGCTCCTGTCCTTCAAAACGAATTCCAATGCTTACAAGGTGAGGAGACATTATTTTGAGACAAGGGATATGGATTCCGTTTCCAAAAACAAGCACCAAACGCTCCAGGGCAGGGCAGCTGGAGTGGGTGATGTTGTGCAGTGAGGCCTCTGACAGATCAACCAACACACGTGCAAGTTATTTTAGCAGTGGGAGTCAAAGCATTTGTACTAGATTGTCTGTTAGATGGCACCGGGTCAAGGTGGCAGTGTGGATAGAGGAGGAAAACTATGAGATGGACATCGGTGGTGAGGGCACAGATGTAGCAATTTGTGGTAACCTATCACTGTAGTAATGGTAGAACTCAAGCTGCTGGAGTTTTTTGAATTGACAGGATGTCAGCCAGGCGGCCACCGTGCAGGGTATATCCAGCAGGTAGCATGCCGGGATGCAGATGCATTGAACGAAGCCCTGGTGGGAGGAGATGCTGGCTCCGGGGAGTTCAGAATCATCATCGACAGATAGCTGACGATAGTTGAGATTAAGAGGCGCGGCGCGCCACTGAGTGTGCCACCGAGATGCGAGGACTTGTGTGTGGCAGCCATCCTTGGTGGGGAGGAGAGAGATGATCTCCCCAAGGATGGCATCTGGGAGATCGCTGATGCGGTTCGCCGGAGATTCTACGGGTTCCTCAGATCCAGGGGCGACCGTGGCCGCTTCTGGCCGTGCTGCCGGGTGGAAGATCTACAACCGGCGGTGCCGCTGGCCGGAGCTTCATCTGTGTACATACCAATCTAAAAAAAAGGCAGAAACATACATGTAGGAATTTCAAAATCAATTCTCAAGATCTGGAAGAAAAAAAGGCATAAACATATATGTTGGACATTCAAAATCAATTCTCAAGATCTAGCCATGAATTATTAGCACGCACGCTAACCCTAGTCGGATTATTAGCAAAAATCATTTATACAGAACAAACAATTAATCACTAACCCTATATGGATACCATTCCAACAATCAATACACTACATGCATCTAACGGATCTTAACTACTCTGATTTCATGGACTGAGAGAACATAACCATAGGATTTGTATTCCAAAAAAATTAGAGGGGGTGGGGGGAGTAACCAGAGAAAACACATGATATGTTTGCCGCACAAATGGGTATAGATGACTAACCAGTTTTCCGTCGGAGTCGTAGTCGTTGCCGGAGTTGTTGTGGACCTCCGGCTCCAGCTGGGGGGCACGATGGCGCTGACGAAGTCAAGGTTGTGTTGCTGCCCGCACGAGACCTCGGGGGCGGCGACGGCAACCTCTGTGCCTAGCTTCACGCGTTGCGCTGGTGCTTCACCAGCCCCGGCGTTGCCACTCCCTCCGATGGTGCGCTTTGGAGGCATCCTCATACACTCCAGACGGAGGTGGCCACTGTGGACCGGGGGTGCGGCCGCCTATTATGGCCAGCGGCTCGGGCGCGCCATTAATATGGAGCAGTGGGAGCGAGGCGGGCGGCGGTCAAAGGCTGTCTCGCCTCCTGGTGAGCCTGCGCGGCGGACTTCTCGCATGCCTATCATCATTTCACACAGCTACTCGCACGCCTCCCGTTGACACTGTGCAGTGAAAATGCCTCTCGTCAATTCACACACCTGCACGCACGCCTCCCGTTCTGCGTGCGCGGCATACTGCTCACATGCGTCCCGTCAACTCACGCCTGCTCGCATGGCACACGGGGCGTGTGGCGGCATGTATATTGTTTTTCTTTTTTGATGATTAATTCTGCTGCTTTATTGCTTAGCTGAAGCATTGCACGTATACATTGCTGGTCTAATGCACATGGTACGAATAAATAATATGCGATATTGGTTGCCAATTATTAACAATCTCCTGCTTGTAAGAAGATTATATCAAAACTTGTCTCAAATTTGATGAAAAAATACAATATCACAATCTACTGGTGTCCATATGACCATATAACACCACGATAAGTTTCATGAATTTCAACTAAGTTTTGGATTTACTGAATTTTAAAAATCAATATTCTCAATGTTTTGAAATCTCTTGCACGGGGAAACATGACCCAGGGACACATATGATTTTGCAATCAAATTTGGTGCACATGTAGCTCAAATTTGATTTTTGAACATTAAATCCCTAGGAAATCAATAAATGTATAAAAATGGTCGAATGACCTCTGTTTTTTTTTCAAATTTTAACACGACACTCCTTTGGTCACATGTTCACTGCAGATAAAGTTTTGCATGCCTCAGAGTGGCGGTGGTGGTGCGGGATGTGTGATTCTGTGTGTGGGGGAGAGGGGGGTCCGGCAGTACACTACGAGTCGTGAGCCTCCGTGTGGGATATTGATCATTTTTTGAGGCATATATGCCACATCAAAGTCATGAATTGGTTATTTAAAACATTACATGGCCCTTTCATACATACATGTTTGGGCCACTTGCATATATATATTGGTGGTCCTCTCGGACACTCCCTCGTGCGGTTATTAGCAATGTGCCCATTCGTTAGCCCGCAAAGATTTTCAGTTTCCATCGAGAACAAGAGGCATTTGACCAAAGGTGGATTCATCTTGGCATGTGTATTACGGTGTGGATCATGGTGAGATTCCATATCAAAGTTCGGGCATGTGCGTACACATGAGTCCCTCCCACCGGCTCGAAGTGAGGGGCTATGTGTCGTGAACCTCTGTGTAGTGTGTTTCCGGTTTGCGAAGCATGTGCCACATCAAAGTTGTGCATTGGGTATTCAAACATCACACAACAAACCTCTTTTGGGCACATGCACGTGGTGGTTGTCCTATGACACTCACTCGCGCGTGACTCTCTCTGTGGGCCCGCGAGGTCATCGTCGATCAGTTGAATCTACAGTGAGAGAGAGGTTAATTTGACCAACAAGGATGGTTCTTTTTTGGCTTGTGTTAAGTATATGCACGGTAGGAGTATGTAGTACATGTCAAAGAGGGGGCAACATGTATACTATATATGTGTCATAACCTCGCTCCATGTGGGGACATTCCGGTTCCTGAGGCAGGTGCCACATCAAAGTTGTGCATTGGTATTCAAACATCACGCAACACCATGCAGGCGGTGGTTGCCCTATAGCAACTCACTCACATGTGGCGCTTCCATCTGTGGGCCCACGAGGTTGTCCTCCATCACTTTGACCCAACGAGAGAGAGGTTAATTTGGCCATCAAGGAATGATTCTTTTTGTTTGTGCTACAGTAGGAGTACATATATACCACGCGTCGAATGGGGGGCTAGCACATACCACGCATCATGAACCTTGCTCTTTGTGGGGACTTTTCGGTTTCCAAGGTATAGGTGCCACATCAGAGTTGTGCATTGCATATTCAAACATCACACAAACACCTCTTTGGGCCACATGCAGACGGTGGTTGTCCTATATAGGATGCTCACTTGCGTGCAACGTACGCTTCGCTCCTGTGGGCCCGCGAGGTCGTCGCCCATCACTTTGACCCAACGAGAGAGGTATAGTTTGACGAACAAGGAGGATTAATTCTTTTAGGGCTGTGTTACGGTAGGAGTATATAGTACGTGTCGAAG
Organism: Thinopyrum elongatum; assembly: GCA_011799875.1. Classification (NCBI taxonomy): domain Eukaryota; kingdom Viridiplantae; phylum Streptophyta; class Magnoliopsida; order Poales; family Poaceae; genus Thinopyrum; species Thinopyrum elongatum. The sequence goes on along the minus strand of CM022299.1, from coordinate 310,848,909 downwards.
GGGGGACTTTATGGATTTCGAGGCAGATGCCACATCAAATTTGTGCATTAGGTATTCAAAACATCACGGCCACCCACCTCTCCATATATATGTTTGGCACACATGCAAGCGATGGTGGTTGTCCTCTGGCACTCACTCGTGTGGTTATCGATGATGCTTCCATTTGTGGGCCCGCTTGATCCATCACTTTCACCGACAGCGAGAGAGATTAATTAATTTGACTTAGGAGGGGATTAATTTTTTGTCTCACGGGTATAGGTCATGATGTGAGATTACATAATAGCGCATGTCTGCACATGAATCGATCCCGCTGGATCGAAGTGGGGGGGGGGGGCGAGCACACGACACGTCATGAACCTCTTGCTCTGTGTGGGGACTGTGTGATTTTCAACGCATGCACCACATCGATGTTGTGCATTGGGTATCCAACTCATATGCATGCATCACGCACCTCCAAAAATATGTTTGGGACACATGCATGTAATGGTTGTCTTTGGACACTCTCACTCGCTGTTATCAGCGGCAAGCCTATATATTCGTGGGCCCGCGTGGACGTCCATCATTTCGATCGGCGACAAGAAAGGTTACCAGGGTGGATTCTTCTTCTTTGGTTCTTGTTACCGTATAGTAGGTCGATCATTCCAGGCCTAATTAATTAAGTTTGAGCGCATGTTACGCGTCATGAACCCTCGCTCACTGTGGGGATTTTACAGTTCCAAAGCATGGTGCCACATCAAATTTGCGCATTGGGTATTCAAACACCACACACCAATTCCATATACATATGTTTTGGCCACATGCATAGAGTGGGTTTTGTCTTCAGGCACTCCCTCGCGAGGTTATCGGCAACAAAAGCTAGCCCATTTTGCAGGGTCGTGTGGACGTCCATCACTTTGACCAACAACGAGCGAGAGAGGTTATACGAACAAGTTGGATTCCGCTTGGTCCATGATACAATACGTCTTGGTGAGATGCCCTCCCCCCCCCCCCCCCGACGTGTGTGTGTGGGGGGGGGGGTACTTCGCACTACCTGCAACCTCCGTGGGGTCGAGGAAGTCCGATTAATTTGCGAGGCACATGTGCCACATCAAAGTTGTGAATGGTAGTTAAATATCACACCACACCCTTTTCATACATATAATAGGGCCACCCGCAGGTGGTTCGTGTGTGGAATCACCCATCTCGTGCCACAAGCACACATTTGTGGGTTGGCACACGGTCCACCTTTTTCCGGAAGCGAAAGGGGAAGTTTGACCATGATGGACTCCTATAGGTTTTGCGTTACGGTAGGGTGAGATTTCAGACCTAGCTATTTGGGGGCATGCGTTCATAGCTAGGATTCCCTTACCGCCAACATGAAGTGGGGTTTGTAGGGGGTGGCTGACTAGCAATACTATGCGCTTTGTGCGATAGGTGCCACATCAAAGTTGTGCATTGGGTATTTGAACATCAAACCACCCTTTTCATACATATATTTGGTCCACATGCAAGTGTGTTTGTGTTCTGACCCTTTCTCGCATTATTCTTTTTGCCAAATTTATAAACAACAGATGAGTTGGATGCAGCAACCGTCTACAATTGGGGACACAACAGACACGGTTCGCTCAAACTACCCGTGTGCCACGCCCGTGCCCTTGTTACTCACATCAGCACAGTAGATTGGGCTCCACCAGGCTTGCCTCCCGCTCTCGAAAATATCTACTACCTCGCAATCTAAAAAATATCTACCACCTGGAAGGTTTTTATGTTTGATAGCACACGATTAGTATGTGTGGACCATGTGCGATGTCTGTTACTCCCGCTCTGCTTTAGTCCCTTGATTCAAATTTTCAGTAGCCCCGGTATTTTACTCCCGCCTGCATCCCTCACAATCTCAAAAATATCTGCTCGCCTAGAGGTTCTTCTATTTGATAGCACACGATTAGTATGTTTGACCGTGTGCGATGTCTGTAACTCCCGCTCTGCTTCTATCCCTTGATCCAAATTTTCAGTAGCCCCGGCATTTTACTCCCGCCTCTGCATCCCTCGCAATCTCAAAAATATCTGCTCGCCCTTGATCCAAATTTTCAGTAGCCCCAGCATTTTACTCCCGCCTAGTAAAATTTCCAGTTGCCGCGGTATTTCCTCAAACACCACCTTGGCCCCCCTCCACACACACACACATGCCTCAAAACCTCCGCTCACACAAACACACACCACCCCTCCCTCGCTCGAAACCATTGGTAGGTCGCCACAATCGCCGCCGCCGCCTTCATCGTCAACCTCTGCCTGTGTGCCAGCGAGCTCGAGGAGCCAATGGCCCAAAATAGGTTTATCACGGCCTTTTCTCCTGACGTCGGTGAGGTGGCCGCCGAAGTGTCCCCGTCGTCCTCCGCAAACTCTTTATCGAGCCGTCATCGCTGGTCGCCCGATCCGCCCACCGCCGCGCCCCTACGCCGGTTCGAGGACTTCCTCATCCTTCCTCGGGCCCGGCCGCTGATGAGGTCCTACCTCGGGGTCCGGCAGCAGCGGTGGGGGGACGTGGGTCGCCGAGATTACGGATCAAGAGACCCACACCCGCCGGTGGCTCGGTAGCTTCCACACGGCCGAGCTCGCGGCCATGGAGTACGACCGCTGGCAGGTCTGCTACCACGGCGCAGTGGCTAGGCTCAATTTCCCCTTCGGCACACATCCGGTCGACCTCGTCCCGCCGGAGCCAGGGGTGGTGAGCTCAGCTATGGTGCGGGAGGACCACGAGGCAAGGGAGTGCCTTGAGGCCGAGGCCGCCGACGAGGCCTACATGCAAGAGCTCCGCTGGCAGCACCCGGAGCTCGTGGAGGCAGAGTGGAAGATCTTTGCTGGCGTGGAGGGCGGCGAGGTTATCATGCTCTCCTCCGATGACGAGGTCGAATGCGACGAGGACGGCGGTGCGGAGGGCGTCGAGGTGGGTGGCGAGGATGAGGAGATCAATGTTGACGAGTGGAGGAGTGTCATCCCCAATGACCCCGACGATGGCACCGGCCCGGACGCGGCTCGCGGCCCACCGTACCTGACGAGGAAGGATTGGCTCGACCTCCACTTCGACCAAACGTAGTTTAGTTTTGTTTAAATTTATGTTTTATGTTTGGTTTTGCAAAACTATCTATGTCCATGTTTGAATGCATGCTACTTTCGGTTGAACCTGCCATGAACTTGATCAAATTGAAGTTTACAATGTTAAGTTTAGGGAATCGACTAGAAACGGCCAAAAATTGCTGGAGTATATATATACTCACTAAGGGTTTTACTCCGTTAACTTTTAGGGGATCGACTGGAGATGGCCTTATGCCTTGTTTATTTCAGTTATTCACAATGTAATGCTCTATGTGTGCAACTATTTACCGTGCAGTTCAATTTCATCAATAACAGTTTCAACAATACCACTATGAATTATGATATTTGGTTGTTGTTAAGGATGTTGCAGTTAACACGCCTTTCCGGTTTTTTAACAATAACTAGTGTACTTTAGACCTGCACAATACTAGTTTGAATGACTATATTTGCTTGTTTTTAAATGTTATGCATGTTGCAGTTAACACACCTTTCCACTTCTTGTTTTGCTTAACTAGCATGCTTAAACCTGCACACTGAAGCTATCATTTGGAGATTATGTTGTCTACCATCGATATATTTGGTTGATGTTTAGCCTGTTGTGCTTAACTTGCCTTTAGATGTACTCACACAGGACAATATTGGGAACAGTTGTTGTTTTCCATCGAGGTTAGTTTCATCGCATTGCTTATATATACTCACTGTTCAGGATATCGGTAGCTGGTACCATATAGCCCGGGGGCTGATAAGGGATTAATCGTCGAATCGGACATTTCACTGAATATATCTATAACCCATTTATCGGTAGGTTAACTAGGGCCATATTTATATATCTGAGGCTACATAACAACATGCATTGTACTGAATGACTAAATATGCAATCCCAGGCTACATAGCAATAAGGAAGAGTGTTACCATAATGTTCTGATGATGTCTAGATATACATGTAATAAGATCTTATATAATGGGACAGAGGGAGTGTTGTACTACATCATTGTGCAATTGTTGTTTAGCTTCTAATATTAACTTGGTGCTTTTAGGTACATATGTCATTGCCAAAGATCCATGCTTCGACCCTTTCTACGTATGGGGCAATGAGATATTCATGAACCAGCATCAAGTGAGGAAACTGATAAAGATTGTTATTAAAATGGGTCAAAAGATGTCAATTGAACTATTTGTTTACACTTTATGCAAGACAACAGTGAACTGCAGGATGGTAAGTAAGAACTCTGTAGCCTTCTTTTTACTACCCAAAATGAGTTGTGTTAGATGACAATGTCTGAATCTTTTTCCTTTGCAGTGGTTCCCGAAGCAGTTTACTCAAGATTACCTCTCAAACTACATGATTGGCGGCAGGCCATCACAAGGGGTTGGACTAGAGTCGTGTGTGCCTTCTGCATGGAGGAGAGCACAATAGGGACATTCCGCTTCACCTTGTTCAGCAACCAGAATGTCTCTGGCCTCTTTCTTTACCATCTTTAATAGTACAAGTATACAACCCTGGTTCATCATTCTTTATTTGGTGCTTATGTAATTCTTTTTTTGATGTAATTCTTGAACATATGTACCTGTGAATTGAATAATGCATTGGTTCACTGGTACAGCGAGGTGCTATACAAACGGTTTTTAACCCCTTTCCGCGACGGCATTCTGAACCATCGCCAAGTGAGTGTGTGTGATACGGGGGTCCTTCCCACATGACCCAGAAACCGTCGGGGATAGGCCCTCCGGTTACACACGCTGGGCAAAATGAGATCGTGCGCGACGGGCAAGCGATCAAACACAATTATACAGGCCCAATTGGTTCCAGTCGTAAGTACATCCCACACAGTCAGTCCCAGACAAATGTTTCCATTTGTTATGTACATCCCACACAGTCAATCGAGGGAAAACGTTTCCGTTCGTATATACATCCCACACAGTTTTATGTATAGCCTTGTGTGTGATATGTGTAACTATCACACACGCTCTACCTCGGTTAACCGTTTGCTTTTATTCAACTACATCACACACGATTTGACAAAGAAAACTGTATGGCATTGGGCTATCCATCACAACCGCTTTTACTTCTAGAATCGTTTGCAAATTTCCATGACCCATTTAGCAGGTTTATTAGTTTACAATTAATAATTCTAGTATTACGCAAATTCACAATTCATATCGAACAGCTGTTTGCCAATTTCATATCAGGCACATAAATATATTTTAACATCACAGTACGATAGCTACCTAAAAACAGCACAATACAGCATATAGCTAGTTCACCTTCATAAGGACAATATTTGAACAATACATTCATTTCCCTAATCGAGATCATCCAGGCTTGTCTTATCCACCTCTGCTTTCAGTTCAGTAAGAACCTATTTTGCACTGACCAACTGGGAAAGTGCCTCCTCCTTCGCCAACACCATCTTAGCAAAGTCTAATTAAAAAAATCTGTGCTCATTCTCCATCTTCCTCTTTTTTCCCGCATCTTGAAATATTCTTCAGCGTTGACAACACTTTCTCTAAGCCTACCTCTGTTCTCTTCCTCATACAAGCTCCAGAGCTTTGCTAGGCACATCTTCAATGACTGTGGCCACTCTTGATCAACCCACTCCAGGTAAGAACACTTCCGTTCATCCTATAATATTTAAAACTAGATCAGTAACAATTGTAGGGGAAATGGGTTGCTAGCAACATAGAAAATCATCAAATACATATTTTGAAAAACTAAAGAAACAGGTTAATTATGACATATCTTCTCAAAAAGATTAATGTGCAAATGAATTAATTGCTAATGAGACAACAACCAAATTCTAAAACATCAGAAGCTATAATTAACAACAACAATGCTACAAATTCTTAGTCATGTACTATAAATAACAAATTGAACATTTTATGAGGAAGCTAAATATAACTGCAATAGAATAGCGACAGTGTTTGGATGACATCAAATTGATACTAACAGGTGTGTACATGCACAAATTTAGTAACATAGAACTAATAGCACTAAGGCCGCCCACTATGTATGCCAAAACCGGTGTCAAGACAACTGTTGCTACATTTGGCACCGGTGCCCTGCACTGGTGAGCCGATGCAGCGGAAAAAAATTAGGGAACCGGACTCGGGAGCACCTAGTTGCTCCGATGCCCAGTTCCTTCGTGCCATAAAGATTTAGTATTTTACTGCTTGGCTGCTCGGATGTGTGGCCCAAACTTGGCTGCACAAGCTGCTGAAGCGGTGCCAAATAATTTTCTAATGGTACCACTGATGAGAAGGCAACATTTTTAGATACTAGGTACAAACTGTGACACTGTCTTAACATCTAGAATAACGTAGCACAGTGATAGTGTCTGAATCACATCTAACAAATGATTTGTAACAACGAAAGTGGGGCTAACCTTCTCTACACATGCCAGAAACTTCCTCGCACTATCCACAAATTCAAACGCAACTAACTTCATGCATGGAGATTGATGGTGACAACGAATAGGCAGATCTTCAGCCACCCCACTCCATTCGTTGCAACTGATGGTCCTAGGGAGCTACAAGAGGAAGAAATGACTCAAATCGACCACCGGGTTAAAATCCTTCATTCCAAGTCATAACCCGAGAGAGAGAAGAGAGGCATACCCGGGTGGTGAAAGAGTCGTCGGAGGAGGAGGAACCGCTGGAGAGGTCATTGAAGAAGACCATGGCGACCCCAGCAGTAGGATGCGAGACGACGAGAGTGAGGAAGCAAGCGAGGAAGTGGCTATAGCTTCGGAAGGAAGGAAGGAAGAAACAGGGGAAATGTGACTTGTGGTCGGGGAGAAAAGGGGGTGGGGAAGGGGGTAGATATTTCGGCGGTAGGCCAAAAATTTCGAAATGTGGAGGGAAACTTTGCGCGCGGTGCCGCCGGACACCATTCACTTTGAACGATTGTGTGCATCACAAATGATTCTTCTGCTTTACGCGCATGGGATGAGTTTGATAATTCAAATTTTGGTGGAAATTTCCCTGGGTACTGTCCTCATCCACGTCATTGCATAATTTAACATCGCTTGCTAATTTGGGCACACAAAAGAGCGTACAGCACACAGACCACACTTACAGAATCGAGCAATTTTAGTAATTCAACAGAGCTAGTTGACCTAAACATTGCTCTAACAAAAGACCAGCATTAAAAACAAAGCCTAAGAACGCAAAATTTTAACAAAGCCGCCCCCGCGCCGGCCTATGCATCGCCGGTGTGGGATGAGACATCGATGACTTGTCCTGGCGACATGCCGCCGTTGGTGGACTCCGCGTCCCCCCTGCTGAAGTCGACCGCGTCCTCGTCCTCGTCCTCATCCTCAGCACCGCCCTCAAGGTTGTAGTACTCGTAGTAGTGGCTGCGCTAGAGCTCACGTTGCTACTCCACCGCCGATTCCTCGACGGACAGACTCTTCTCTACCTCGACCTCGGCCAGGCGCAACTCCTCCTCCCGGCGCTCCTCGATCTCTGCCACCTCCTGCATCTCCAGCTCCCGCTCGGCGATCTCATGAGGAAGAAGGTGCTCCGTGGCCACCGCCGTCTTTTCGGACGTGGGTTGCATTTTGGATTCCGAGGTGGCCTGGAATATCTTGGCGTGTGCGTCCTCGATCTTGGCGTGCATGGCCTCGATCCGGGCCAGGGTGACATCGGTGGCACGGACGGTGGCACGGACGGCAGCTCGAGCGCTCTCGGCATTTGCAGCCGCCGTCGCAGCAACTGCTGCAGCTGTCTCGGCTGTTGTAGCTGCCATGTCGGCTGCCACAGACGCCCTCTCAGCGGATGCGGCCGCGCTCAATGCAGATGCGGTGGCACTCTCGGCATAGGCGGCCGTGCTCTCGGCATAGGCGGCGACGCTTGGGGAGGACGCGACCATCGTACGGGCCCTCACGAAGCATTTCCACGGCATCATCTTTGCAAGAAGGGGTTGCGGCAATGGGGATCAGGATTCGTGGATTCGGGGGTTGCCGGCACTGGAGCAGACGAAGCCGGCGAAGCTTAAGGAGGAAGACTTAAATAGACCCACGAATTTTCATCGCAAATGGTTCCTCCAAAAAAATTTGTGTGTGATGTTGTTGATATTTTTTATTAGCTGTGAAAGACGAATTTGGAGTAAAGTGGCAACGGATGGCATTTTAAATGTACGAGAAAATTTGTAGTACTAATACAACTGTCATGTCAAAATTTGGAAAATTTTAGGGGTCATTTGACCTTTTAAGACATTTAAGTGATTTTCTACCCATTTAATGACCGTAATTCAAATTTGAACTACATGTACATGCAACAGCTAACCATAACGGTTTGAAAAGTCATATTTGTGTACTTGTGTGCGAGTTAATTCCTTGTGCAGTAAATTGGAAGGAATTTTCAAACATATTGGCCTCACGGCTATGACACAAAGCATGGAGTGCCATGGCATTTAAATTCCAAAAAATTGAAAAATGATCAGAAACACATGAAACCTTGCTTGACGTAATGGCATGGCAACAAGATGGTGTGGTAAAGAAATTGGCCGGTTTGACGAAAGTTTGGACACACACCCCTCACAAACTAGAGCAACTCACTAGAAGGCTCGTGGTTCCGAGAGGGAACAATGCATGTTTGATGACGAACGGGCGATAGCTTCCTCTTATGGCCTTCAAAAAATTTCTATGGTTAACATGCACTAATACAACTGTCATGTGAAAATTTGGAAAATTCCAGGGGTCATTTGACCTTTTTAAGACATTTAAGTGATTTTCTAGCCATTTAATGATCATAATTCAAATTTGAACTACATCTACATGCAATAGCTAACCATAACGGTTTGAAAAATCATATTGGTGTACTTGTGTGCGAGTTAATTCCATGTGCAGTAAATTGGAAGGAATTTTAAAAAATATTGGTGTCATGGCCTGGACACGTGCATGGAGTGCCATGGCATTTAAATTCCAAAAAATTAAAAAAAGATCAGAAACACATGAAGCCTTGCTTGATGTAATGTCATGCCACCAAGATGATGTGGTAAAAAATTTGGCATGTTTGACGAAAGTTTGGACACACACCCCTCACAAACCGGAGCAACTCACTAGAAGGCTCGTGGTTCCGAGAGGGAACAATGCATGTTTGATGACGAACGGGCGATAGCTTCCTCTTATGGCCTTCAAAAAATTTCTACATTTAACGTGCACTAATATAGCTGTCATGTGAAAATTTGGAAACTTCCAATGGTCATTTGACCTTTTAAAGACATTTAAGTGATTTTCTTGCCATTTAATGACTGTAATTCAAACTTGAACTACATCTACATGCAACGGCTAACCATAACGGTTTGAAAAATCACATTTGTGTAGTTCTGTGTGAGTTAATTCCATGTGCAGTAAATTGGAAGGAATTTTCAAACATATTGGTGTCACGGCCTTGACACATGCATGGAGTGCCATGGCATTTAAATTCCAAAAAAATAGAAAAAGATCAGTAACACATGAAGCCTTACTTGACGTAATGTCAAGCCACCAAGATGATGTGGTAAAAAGTTTGGCATGTTTGATGAAAGTTTGGACACACACCCCTCACAAACCGGAGCAACTCACTAGAAGGCTCATGGTTCCGAGAGGGAACAATGCATGTTTGATGACGAACGGGCGATAGCTTCCTCTTATGGCCTTCAAAAAATTTCTACAGTTAACGTGCACTAATACAACTGTCATGTGAAAATTTGGAAAATTCCAGGGGTCATTTGACCTTTTAAAGACATTGAAGTGATTTTCTAGCCATTTAATGACCGTAATTCAAATTTGAACTGCATCTACATGCAACGGCTAACCATAACGGTTTGAAAAATCATATTTGTGTACTTGTGTGCGAGTTAATTCCATGTGCAGTAAATTGGAAGGAATTTTCAAACATATTGGTGTCACAGCGTGGACACATGCATGGAGTGCCATGGCATTTAAATTCCAAAAAATTAAAAAATGGTCAGAAACACATGAAACCTTGCTTGACGTAATGTCATGCCACCAAGATGATGTGGTAAAAAAAATTGGCCTGTTTGATGAAAGTTTGGACACACACCCCTCACAAACCGGAGCAACTCACTAGAAGGCTCGTTGTTCCGAGAGGGAACAATGCATGTTTGATAATGAATCGATGATAGCTTTCTCTTATGGCATTCAAAAATTTTCTACAGTTAACATGCACTAATACAACTGTCATGTCAAAATTTGGAAAAATTCAGGGGCCATTTGACCTTTTTAAGACATTTAAGTGATTTTCTAGCCATTTAATGACCGTAATCCAAATTTGAACTACATCTACATGCAACGGCTAACCATAACGGTTTGAAAAATCTTATTTGTGTACTTGTGTGCGAGTTAATTCCATGTGCAGTAAATTGGAATAAATTTTCAAACATATTGGTGTCACGGCTTGGACACATGCATGGAGTGCCATGGCATTTAAATTCCAAAAAAATAAAAAATGATCAGACGATGTAAATATCTGGTGTTCAAAAAAGAAATGTAAAGATCTGGCAAGACAACCGGGCCCCACATGATTGGCACTCTATTTCGTGCCTCGAGGTTTTTGAAGGTGAGTGGCACGGGTTATTAATCAGACGCGGTTCTGTATTGGAAACCGTCAGCTATTAAGTTCACACACGGCTTTTGCTGTGGGAATCGTGTGTTATTCAAACTACAGTACTCGTAAATTCCAGTGACCAGCGTGTGTACTGTTCCCGTCGATCTAGATTCCGGCCGCCAATAAATACTACCTTGCTCATGTCATCCCACCTGCATTCTCATCTACATCCTCCCCTCGCTCGCCCTCTCTCTCTCTCAAATCGCTGCCATGGCGCCGCCGATCTGCCCACGTGCCGACGAGGAAGCGCCCCCCTCCCCCTCGAGGATGCTCAGTCGAAGAGCAGCGACGAGGAGGACCCCTACGCGCCGTCGGACGAGGTTGCGCTGGACCCCTCAACTTTGGAGTCGTTTTGGGGCCAGTACAATCTTTGTCTGTGGAAGTCACTGTTGCTGGCTGAGAAATCCAGGCAAGTGGCGTTCAAGAAGAAGATGGCGGAGGAGGAAGCCAGGTACCAGGTGGCCTGTGAAGCCCGTGATGCCGCCTGGAAAAAGGAGGCGGTGGATCTTTGGGGGCGGGCGCGTCGTCGTGCGGAGGAGGTGTACGAGGACGGGTACTTCACGAGGAAGGTCAAAGGCGCTAGGTGCCTCATCGCTGCGTGGAGGTGCCGATAAGCTCCAGCATGCCAGCGACGAGGAGCTCCGGTGGGCGCCCAACGAAATGGCAAGATCGTTCGCGCTCGTCTGCCAGCAAGAGGCAGATCGGTACGTCAAGCGTTGATACATCTCCAACGTATCTATAATTTATGAAGTATTCATGCCATGTTTACAACAATTTTATATGGTTTTGGTATGATTTTATTAGAACTAACCCGGACTGACGCTGTTTTCAGCAGAACTACCGTGGTGTCGATTTTTGTGCAGAAATAAAAGTTCTCGGAATGGGCTGAAAATTTACGGTGATTTTTTATGGACCAAAAGAGACCCCCGAAGCACCGGAGCTAGGCCAGGAAGTGACCGAGGAGGCCACAAGCCTGGGGGCGTGCCTCCCAACCTTGTGGGCCCCTCGGGCACCCCCCTGACTTGTTTCCAACGCCAAAAATTCTTATAAATATAGAAACCTCCGAAAAGAACCCTAGATCAGAAATTCCACTGCCGTAAGCCTCTGTAGCCACGAAAAACCAATCGGGAGCCCATTCCGACACCCTGCCGGAGGGGCAAATCATGACCGGAGGCCATTTTCATCATCTCGGCGGTCTCCATGATGAGGAGGGAGTAGTTCACCCTCGGGGCTGAGGGTATGTACCAGTAGCTATGTGTTTGATCTCTCTCTCGTGTTCTTGATTTGGCACGATCTTGATGTACCGCGAGCTTTGTTACTATAGTTGAATCATATGGTGTTTCTCCCCCTCTACCTTCTTGTGATGAATTGAGTCTTGCTCTTTGAGGTTTCTTTATGTTGGATTGAGTATTGGATTTGAGAACACTTGATGTATGTCTTGCGATGGGATATCTGTGGAGACAATGGGAAGTTCTATTGATTCACTTGATGTATGTTTTGGCACTCAACTCGCGGATTCCCGAGGTGACATTGGGGTAATCTATGCATAGGGTTTGATGCACGTTTTCGTCCTACGTTCTCCGATAGAAACTTTGGAGTGATTCTTTGTTGCGCGTTGAGGGATTGTTATATGATCCAATTATGTTATCATTGTTGAGAGAAATTGCACTAGTGAAAGTATGAACCCTAGGCCTTGTTTCCTAGCATTGCAATACCGTTTTTGCTCACTTTTGTTACTTGCTACCTTGCTGTTTTTATATTTTCAAATTACAAAAACCTATATCTACTATCCAAATTACACTTGTATCACCATCTCTTCGCCGAACTAGTGCACCTATACAATTTACCATTGTATTGGGTGGGTTGGGGACACAAGAGACTCTTTGTTATTTTGTTGCAGGGTTGTTTGAGAGAGACCATGCTCATCCTATGCCTCCCACAGATTGATAAACCTTAGGTCATCCACTTGAGGGAAAATTGCTACTGTCCTACAAAACTCTATGCTTGGAGGCCCAACACGAGTCTACAAGAAGAAGGTTGCGTAGTAGACATCAAGCTCTTTTCTGGCGCCTTTGCCAGGGAGGTGAGTGCTTGAAGGTATATCTTTAGATGTTGCAAATGAATCTTTTAGTTTCTTGTGTATCACTAGTTTGGTTTATAAAAGAAAACTACAAAAAAATGGAATTGAGGTTGCCTCATATGGTTCATCTTTTTAATGTATTTCGTGAAAATGATGGAAAGGAAAATTGTGCTCAAGTGTTAGAAGAAGAAGTTAATAAAATGTTTGGAACTAAATCTTTGAATGATGAGCATGATTGCAATGTTGTTAGTATGCTTGATATGAATATCCATGATGCTAATGATATGCAAAGCCATAAGCTTGGGGATGCTATGTTTGATGAAGATGATATTTTTAGTCCCCCAAGTTTTGATGAGAAAATTTATTATGATGAAAGCATGCCTCCTATTTATGATGATTATATTGATGAAAGTGGGTTTAGAAGAGTGTCAACTCTAGGTACTAATGATCCCACTATTTTGGAGGGTGTTGAATCTTTTCACAATATTGATAAAAGTGGATTTGGAGAGGTCATAACTTTATTTAGTGATGAATCCACTACTTTGGAAGAGGTTTTAATTGACTATGATAACAAAGTTGCTATCTACGATGATTATTGTGATGACATGTATGCTATAAAGAATAATGATAACCATGAAACTTGTCATCATGATTTTAATTTTCAATTGGATTATGCCTCACATGATAGTTATTTCATTGAATTTGCTCCCACTATTATGAATGAGAAGAAATTTGCTTATGTGGAGAGTAATAAAAATTCTATGCTTGTGAATCATGAAAAGAATGCTTTATGTGATAGCTATATTGTTGAATTCCTTCATGATACTACTGAAAATTATTATGAGAGAGGAACATGTGCTTTTACATATCTCAATAATATCAAGTTTCCTCTCTTTATGTTGAAAGTTTTGAAGTTATGCTTGTTTTGCCTTCCTATGCTAGTTGATTCTTGTTGCCATAAATTGTTTGCTCACAAAATCCCTATGCATAGGAAGTGGGTTATACTTAAATGTGCTAGTCATATGCTTCATAATGCTCCCATTATGTTTTCAATTCTTATCTTTTATGTGAGCATCATTGAAATCATCATGCCTAGCTAAAAAGGCATTAAAGAAAAGCGCTTGTTGGGAGACAACCCAATATTTACCCCTAATGTTTTTGTGTGTTCACATGATTAATATACTGTAGTAATCATGTTTTATAGCTTTTGTTTCAATAAAGTGCCAAGTAAAGCCTTTGGGATAGTGTGGTTGATAGTTGATTTGATTTTGTGCAAAAACAGAAACTTTTGCGTCCAGTAACAAAATTGTTAAAATTCACTGGTGCGTGGAAAAACTCTGAATTTTTAAAAAAATATTTATATAAAAATTTTCTACGTTGTACTAATTTTTCAGATTTTTTGGAGTAACAGAAGTATGAGCATAATTCAGATCTTTACAGACTGTTCTGTTTTTGACAGATTCTGTTTTTGATGCATAGTTTGCTTGTTTTCTAGTTTCTATGGCTTATATTGCTCAATATAAATTGTAGAAATGATAGGGTACAGTAGGCATCACATGATACAAATTTTTAATCTTGTCTTGACAGTACCTAAAAGTGGAGATTTGTTTTATCATACTAACTCATCTCACGAAGTTCCGTTAAGTTTTGTGTGATTGAAGTTTTCAAGTTTTGCATGAGATATCGATATGAGGATAATAAGGAGTGACAAGACCCTGATCTTGGGGATGCCCAAGGCACCCCAAGTTAATATTCAAGGAATACCCAAGCAACAAAGCTTGGGGATGCCCAAGGCATCCCCTCTTTCGTCTTCAACATTATCGGTAACCTCACTTGGAGCTATATTTTTATTCGTCACATGATATGAGTTTTGCTTGGAGCGTCATTTTATTTTATTAGAATTTGCTTGCTTTTATTTATAGTAATGTCTTGCATCTTTTATTGCAATAAAAATGTCAAGTATAGCCTTTACCATGCTTATTTTGCAAGTCTATATGTGGTTGTTTGAAAACAGAAAGTTGCACGCTAGTGCGTGAATTCTTGAGAAAAGTCAGAATGTGATAAAATGTTGAAATGTTTTGTACAATAAGCTATGATAAATTTTCTACAGTGTGGTATATTTTCAGAATTTTTGGAGTTAGGGAAGTGTGAGTAAAGTTGCACTCTTTACAGACTGTCCTCTTTAGACAGATTTTTTGGTATGTTTGCATTATTTGCGTATGTTTGCTTGTTTAATGATTCTATTTGAGGATAGGAGTATTAAATATGCATAGGAATTTAGTATGCAATGTTAAATAATAACTTTAGTGATTTGCTACAGTAGAGAATGATAAGGTGTTGCATTGATTCATACTAACTTTTCTCACGAGTTCTTGTTGAGTTTTGTGTGGATGAAGTTTTTAAGATTTAGGGAAACCGTGATATAAAAGGAATTAAGGAGACACAAAAGCTCAAGCTTGGGGATGCCCAGGGCATCCCAAGATAATATTTAAAGAAGTCTCAAGCATCTAAGCTTGGGGATGCCCCGGTAGGCATCCCACCTTTCTTCATCAAGAATTATCGGTTAGTATCAGTTGAGCCTAAGTTTTTGCTTCTTCACATGATGTGTGCTATTTTTAGAATGTCATTTTATTTTGTTTTGCTTGCTGTTTGAATAAAATACTTAGATCTAAAATTCTTAGATGAGAGAGAATCTTCACATAGCTACTTAATTATTTGACTACTCATTGATCTTCACTTATATCATTTTGGAGTAGTTTGTCAGTTGCTCTAGTGCTTCACTTATATCTTTTTAGAGCATGGCAGTGGTTTTGTTTTGAAGAAATTGATGAACTCTCATGCTTCAATTATATTATTTTGGGAGTCTTATAAATAGTATGGCAATTTGCTTAGGTTATGAATTTAGTCCTAATATGATGGGTATTCAAGAGGGATATAATAAAAACTTTCATGAAGAGCATTGAATAGATGAGAAGTTTGATTCCTTGCATTTGTTTTGAGATATAAAGATGGTGATATTAGAGTAATGCTAGTGAGTAATTATGGATTGGTAGAAATACTTGTGTTAAAGTTTGTGATTCCCGCAGCATGCACATATGGTGAACCGTTATGTCATGAAGTCGGAGCATGATTTATTTTTTTATTGTCTTCCTTACGAGTGGTGGTCGGGGACGAGCGATGGTCTTTTCCTACCAATATATCCCCCTAGGAGAATGCGTATTAGTACTTTGCTTCAATGGCTAATAAATTTTTGCAACAAGTATATGAGTTCTTATGACTAATGTTGAGTCCATGGATTATACGCACTCTCACCCTTCCACCATTGCTAGCCTCTCTAGTACCGCACAACTTTCGCCGGTGCATTAAACCCACCATATACCCTTCCTCAAAACAGCCCCCATACCTACTTATTATGGCATTTCCATAGCCATTCTGAGATATATTGCCATGCAACTTCCACCTTTCCGTTTATTATGACACATACCATCATTGTCATATTGCTTTGCATGATCATGTAGTTGGCATAGTATTTGTGGCAAGGCCACCATTCATATTTTTTATACATGTCACTCTTGATCATTGCACATCCCGGTACACCGCCAGAGGCATTCATATAGAGTCATATCTTGTTCTAGTATCGAGTTGTAATTTTTGAGTTGTAAGTAAATAAAAGTGTGATGACCATCATTATTAGAGCATTGTCCCATGTGAGGAAAGGATGATGGAAGCTATGATTCCCTCTTAAGTTGGGATGAGACTCCGGACTTAAAAAAATAAAAAGAGGCCAAAGAGCCCAAACAAAAAAAATAAGAGAAAAAGAGAGAAGGGACAATGTTACTATCCTTTTTCCACACTTGTGCTTCAAAGTAGCACCATGTTCTTCATGATAGAGAGTCTCCTATTTTATCACTTTCATATACTAGTGGGAATTTTTCATTATAGAACTTGGCTTGTATATTCCGATTATGGGCTTCCTCAAATTGCCCTAGGTCTTCGTGAGCAAGCAAGTTGGATGCACACCCACTTAGTTTTTATTTTGAGTTTTCATATACTTATAGCTCTAGTGCATCCGTTGCATGGCAATCCCTACTCACTTGCATCGATATCAATTGATGGGATCTCCATAGCCCATTAATTTGCCTAGTTGATGTGAGACTTTCTCATTTTTGTCTTCTCCACAACCACCATATTCTATTCCACCTATAGTGCTATATCCATGGCTCACACTCATATATTGTGTGAAAGTTGAAAAAGCTTGAGAACATTAAAAGTATGAAACAATTGCTTGGCTTGTCATCGGGGTTGTGCATGATGAAATATTTTGTGTGATGAAGATAGAGCATAGCCAGACTATATGATTTTGTAGGGATAACTTTCTTTTGCCATGTTATTTTGAGAAGACATGATTGCTTTATTAGTATGCTTGAAATATTATTGTTTTTATGTCAATATTAAACTTTTGATTTGAATCTTATGGATCTGAATATTCATGCCACAATAAAGAAGATTACATGGATAAATATGTTAGGTAGCATTCACACTTCATAAATTCTTTCTTTTATCATTTACCTACTCGAGGACGAGCAGGAATTAAGCTTGGGGATGTTGATACGTCTCCAACGTATCTACAATTTATGAAGTATTCATGCCATGTTTACAACAATTTTATATGGTTTTGGTATGATTTTATTAGAACTAGCCCGGCCGAACTGACGCTATTTTCAGCAGAACTACCGTGGTGTCGTTTTTTGTGCAGAAATAAAAGTTCTCGGAATGGGCTGAAAATTTACGGTCATTTTTTATGGACCAATAGAGACCCCCAAAGCACCGGAGCTGGGCCAGGAAGTGACCGAGGAGGCCAGAAGCCTGGGGGGCGCCCACCCGCCTAGGGCGCGCCTCCTGCGCTTGTGGGCCCCTTGGGCGCCCCCCTGACTTGTTTCCAACGCCAAAAATTCTTATAAATATAGAAACCTCTGAAAAGAACCCTAGATCGGAAGTTCCGCCACCGTAAGCCTCTGTAGCCACGAAAAACCAATCGGGAGCCCGTTCTGGCACCCTGCCAAGGGGGGAAATCATCACCGGAGGCCATCTTCATCATCTCGGCGGTCTCCATGACAAGGAGGGAGCAGTTCACCCTCGGGGTTGAGGGTATGTACCAGTAGCTATGTGTTTGATCTCTCTCTCTCGTGTTCTTGATTTGGCACGATCTTGATGTACCGCGAGCTTTGTTACTATAGTTGAATCATATGGTGTTTCTCCCCCTCTACCTTCTTGTGATGAATTGAGTCTTGCTCTTTGAGGTTTCGTTATGTTGGATTGAGTATTGGGTTTGAGAACACTTGATGTATGCTTGCGATGGGATATCTGTGGTGACAATGGGATGTTCTATTGATTCACTTGATGTATGTTTTGGCACTCAACTCGCAGATTCCCGAGGTGACATTGGGGTAATCTTTGCATAGGGGTTGATGCACGTTTTCGTCCTACGTTCTCCGATAGAAACTTTGGAGTGATTCTTTGTTGCACGTTGAGGGATTGTTATATGATCCAATTATGTTATCATTGTTGAGAGAACTTGCACTGGCGAAAGTATGAACCCTAGGCCTTGTTTCCTAGCATTGCAATACCATTTTTTCTCACTTTTGTTACTTGCTACCTTGCTGTTTTTATATGTTTAGATTACAAAAACCTGTATCTACTATCCATATTACACTTGTATCACCATCTCTTCGCTGAACTAGTGCACCTATACAATTTACCATTGTATTAGGTGTGTTGGGGACACAAGAGACTCTTTGTTATTTGATTGCAGGGTTGTTTGAGAGAGACCATCTTTATCCTACGCCTCACACGGATTGAGAAACCTTAGGTCATCCACTTGAGGGAAAATTGCTACTGTCCTACAAAACTCTGCGCTTGGAGGCCCAACACGAGTCTACAAGAAGAAGATTGCATAGTAGACATCAAGCGTTGCGAGGCGAAGGAGGCGGAGTACTGCCTCCACGCTGGGAAGACGCCGCGCACCAGGGAGTTGCTGGCGAGGGGCTGCCGGAATACTGTCCCCAGGAGGGATTATTAGTTTTTAGTATTGTTCGTTTCAATTTTATGCATTGTACCTAGTAGTTAAGTATCATCATGTATATGTGATGATATTATATATATTCTATGATGAACTAATGAAATATTAATATATATTATGAATTCCATTTTCTATCTGTTTTTGTATACTAATTTGTATCTAGCTGTTATCATCCACATATACAGAATGGAAAGCATATATAGACACATTGAAACAGAACATATAAGAACGGAAAACAGAGTACACATATTGAAACAGAGCAATATTATGATTGCTGTGAATACATAGCGATCCACGTCGAAATGACTCAACAAAATAAAACGCGTCCATGAGACCATGACCAGCATCCCTTGCCTACGGTAGCTGTTGGCTCTGCATGAACTCGTGCACGCGTTCGTCCAAGCGGTCGACACGCTCGCGGTACATCTAGAGCGCGATCTCAAGCTCCAAGTTGGCTATTTCATTGGAGATCACCAGCTCGAGGATGTGACGGCCATGTTCCTCTACTACGCCCAGGTGGACACCTGGGCCAAGGAGGCGGTCGAGCCTAGCGACCAGCGTGTTGGCATCGAGTGGGCCGTGGACAACGCGAACGGCACGACCCATGCGAACGGCGCGGCGGGCGTCCGGTGCAAATACGGCGCGGCCGGCCTCTGGTGCAAGTACGGCGCTGACGGCCTCTGCCCACTCCTGGCAAGGAATGGGGGTACTGACGGCATGTGTACCCAGCTGCGACGCCCTGTCGACAGCAGGCAAGCGCCGATGGATCCGCTCTTGCTGTGCGGCACGCCGCGCCTCTCGCTCTGCGGCGCTCCAACGGTCTCGCTGTACGGGGAGCCGCAGCCTATCGGTGCAGACGCGCCTAGCTTGCTCTGCGGTGCACCATCGATCATGTTGTGCGGCGAGCTGCAGCCTCTCGGCGCTGACATGCCTATCTTGATCCGCGGCGCTGAAGCGCCATGCACCAAGGGTCTGCTCAACCCTGGCGATGAGGCGCATCACGACGTCGTCCATCGCGTTGCCAGGGAGCGCCTCGGCCTCGACGGGCCGTGGCGCCTTCTCGTTTGGCGCTTTGGTGGGTTGGCATGCTTGGAAAAGGTGGATGTGCTACAGGCTGCGCTTGTTGCCTCCGTGCGTCGCGCGCCACCTAGGTTTATGCGCAATGTCGCTGGGTGGCAGTGGGAAACCGGTGAGGAAATGGCGGGAAATGATGGCGTGTTCATAAAACGCCATCAATTAATGGAAACTTAGCATAGAAGGAACATCGAGCTAGCACGACGCGTGCGGGCACATTGCTCGCCCAAGGCTATGATCCATATACTTGTGTGCCCAACAGAGCACACTATTCACAGTAAAGAATACTGTTCCATTTATCCTAGTAGAGCAGTGGCGGCAAGCGTCACAAGAAGTAGATGATGATCAGATGATCATTTATCCTAGTTAATTATGCATGTAATAGTTTACTTTGGGGTGTGGAAATGTCATGTGTGTACTAGCCACCTATGTAATTGGATGTTTGCCGCGTATCACACACATCTTGTTTACACGAAACGTTTCTGTTCTCTTGGCTCAACACAAACAGTTTATCAGAATGAACTGTATGCACTCCATTGCACACACCTTGATCTGGCTGAACCGTTTCTGTTGCGTTGCCTAATCGAAAACAGTTCATCCGAGTGAACCGTATGCCGTATATCGCACACACCTTGATCTGGCTAACCGTGTCTTTTGTGTTGCCTAATCACAAACAGTTCATCCGAGTGAACTGTATGTTGTATATCGCACACACCTTCATCTGGCTGCCCGTTTCTGTTTTTCCGCCTCATCACAAATAGTTTATCC
Source organism: Thinopyrum elongatum (assembly GCA_011799875.1). NCBI lineage: Eukaryota > Viridiplantae > Streptophyta > Magnoliopsida > Poales > Poaceae > Thinopyrum > Thinopyrum elongatum. The sequence goes on along the minus strand of CM022299.1, from coordinate 310,828,225 downwards.
GAGTGAACTGTATGTCGTATATCGCACACGCCTTCATCTGGCTGCCCGTTTCTGTTGGTTTGCCTCATTGCAAACAGTTCATTGAAGTAAACCGTATGCCCCGCATCGCACATGCAACTAAAATCTGAACCATGTTTGATGTATCCGCCATCACAAACGTTTTGCATCTTTTTTGATAGTTTTTTTTACATCATCATTTGCGATTAATGCATCGCACATAGTTTCATCGAAGGGTCTCTGATTGTATTGTCGCGTTAGCAGCATCCTGCAGTAGTGGTTGTTTAACTTGATGGATATGAATGAACTTATAGCCTACTTTCGAATTGAAATTTGGTACAATTTTAAATAGCAGCAATTAAATTAGGGTGAAAATACGTTTTGCGGGTCCTTACGGCGCACACGATCTATAAAGCACAATGTGTGTGATATACATCATAATCCGACACGGTTCACGGAGAGAAAACATGTGTAACCATGCACACAGTTGCCATTTGCAAAGCGTGTGTGATGTCAGACAATATCACAAACGGTGCGAGAAAACTAAATGTGTGTGATTGTCGCCTTATCGTACACGCTTTACAATCATGAACTGTTTGTGATGTGGCGCGCATTGTAAACGTAGAGCCAGTTTGGTACGTGCCTGGAAAAATTCCGTGCCTGGATTGTGCCTGGACTGCGCCTAGTATAAGGTAAAACCACAGAAGTCCGACTACGATGGTAATGCGAGCACAAACGAGTAGCAAGGATGGAGTGTTTGGGATATGCGAGATATCACAAACATTTGTCTGAAGACTCGCGTTTGGGATACATGCTGGCAACGCATACGCTTAGTTATCGAAAACGTATGCATTGCTACTCCCTATCCCCGATGGTTTCTGGGTCATGTGGGAAGGACCCCCCTATCACCCACACTCACTAGGCGACGGTTTAAAATGCCGTCGTGGAAAGGGGTTAAAAACCGTTTGTATAGCAGCTCGTTGTACCAGTGTAAGTTGCTCTACTCTGCTATCTTCTGGAGATAAGGTGATACTTATCAAGTCTGTCTTCACTAGCATGCCCACCTTCATAATGTGCTCCCTTATGATTCCAACTGGTCTGATCAATCAGATCAAGACCTACTTAATGAACTGCTTTTGAAGAAAATATGGCACTCAGGAGAGAGGTGTAGCACTGATTGCTTGGGACACAGGTCTGCAAGCCAAAATAGCATGGGGGTCTTGGTGTCTTGGATATAAGTGTGCATAATCAAGCTCTACTCATGAAACACTTGCATAAATTCCTCAACAAAATAGACACACCCTGGGTCAATATCATTTGGGAAACTCACTACAGCAACTCATTACCTGGAGATAGAATGGTAGGATCTTTTTGGTGGAAATCCATTCTGAAGTTGCTCCCTATATATAAGAAATTTTCATCTGTAAACCTGGTGTTGGGTGCGCAATAAGTTTTTGGACTGATGGCTGCTGGGACACTCCACTGGCTACCAAATACCCTGAACTTTTTTCCTTCTCTATCAAGAAAGACATCTCACTGCACCAGGTCATGCATACTGAGGACATGGAAAACTTATTCCACGGGCCACTCTCTATCCAGGCATACCACCAATTCAACTCCACCCAGACCTACATAAGAGACAGACCCAACTCACTAGCAATGGATTGCTGGTCACTACCTGGCTTGTCCACCAATTTCAGCTCTATGAGGATATATACTCTCATGTTTGGTGTCAGTAATGCACATCATATCTTCAAGAAATTATGGACCTCCTCCTGCAGACTAAGACACAAAATTTTCTTCTGGTTACTACTGCATGACTGCAACAACACCAGAAACCTCCTGCAAAGCAAGAATATGTTCTTGGCAAGCTATGAGTGTGTGCTATGTTCTGATCATGTAGAGGAAACATCATATCATCTCTTCTGGAGTTGCCCATATGCACTCCAATGTTGGGATCACATATTGCCAGGCAGATACAGATGCACATCCACTTTTGATGATCTAATTCTTGCTCAAGTACTCCTGCCAAAAGACATTGCTATTGATATTCTTATCATTGGATGTTGGAGCATCTGGTCAGTGAGAAATGACAAGGTTTTCGGATCAGCTGCCCTCAACTTCTCAACTGGGTACACTACATGAAAGAAGGTATCTGGGCTGCTCAGATTAAAGCCAAAGCCAGCACAGCTCATCAGATTAGAACTTGGGTAGAACAACATTTATAATTTGATCGCCATGTTGGCTAAAACGGGTATTGGGTGATGTATCTTTTTCCTTTCTTTTGTATTATGTACCATATTTGATTAATGAAAATTACCGTAGAACAATTGTTCTATGGTCAGTGCTTTAAAAAAGTTCAAAATCGGTCATCCTCTGTGGATATTCATCAGTTGAGATGAGAAAGGAGTCCTGACCATGAGGTATGGCGTCCCTAGTTCACTAATCTAAACAATATGTGCCACCTCTGGCTCAACAACAACGGCGGAGAGAGAGCCACCCGAAACTAAAACCAACACAGTCGAGTAGTGCGAGATCCTCCCTGCAAACATTGGAAGGCATGTGAAAGAAAGCCATATTGTGAGACTTAATGTAATAGAGTGCGGATGGTTGAGAGTTGAGTTTTTTGGGTTTCAAATTGGTTGAAAATATTTGAATGAAAGGTGAGATGAGAAGATTTATGTGAACGGGGAGAACTGTAAGATTGAAAGAGAGTGGAATGATACTTCCCTTTGTGTCCAAATATAAGAGGTTTGAACCGCAAAAACTTCTTATATTTAGATACCGAGGAAGTACTCCTTTTTTTTTTTTGAGGAAGAACTCCTATGTTGGATTGGGTGTTGCCCTAATAAAAGAAGATGAAAGAAAAAAAAAGAAATAGGAAGTGGTGATTATACAAACTCATGACGGAAACGTGACGGCGATGGATGTATTTTCCAGGCCCTGCGCTCAAAAAAAAAAAATCACGTGTACGGTGGCATATTTGGAACATTCCGAACGAAGTTGACAGTGCAAATTTACGCATCAAAAAATCAAATTACCAGGTTAGAAAAAAAGATCAAATTACCAGTTAAATCCAAGCTACAAGATCAAGGTGGTTTGAGCAATAAGTACGTACTTTTCTACGGTTCCCTGCCCAATAACGCGTCCACATCCACAGCCAAAAGGCCAGAAGTAGAAGCAGCATATTTATAGTGGGTGCAGTGTAAGTTTCCTCCCTAAGCTACCTTTGCTAGCTGCTATAGGCAGTAGCAAGCACCACCCACTGCTGCGGTTGTGGACACACTGGTCTCCACCCATCTCTCCCACCACCCGCACCAAAAGACAGCGCAGTGCGGATCGATTTAGTCGATTTATAGCCACACCATGGCGAGGAAGTGCTCCCACTGTGGCAACTACGGGCACAACTCAAGAACTTGCAGCAGCGCAGGAAAGCAGGGAGAAGTTATGCTCTGCGAAGGAGGCGGCGGCAGCAGCAGTGGCAGTGGGCTGAGGCTCTTCGGGGTGCAGGTCCATGTCGCTGCGGGCCGCAGCACCGGCGCCGGCGCCTCCATGAGGAAGAGCTACAGCATGGACTGCCTGCAGCTCGCGGTGGCCCCTAGCTCCATCGTCTCGCCTTCGTCGTCGTCTTCCTCGTCGGTGCTTCTGTCCATCGATGAGGGCTTGGAGAGGGCTTCCAATGGGTACCTGTCTGATGGTCCTCATGGCAGATTAGTCCAGGAGAGGAAGAAAGGTAATTAATTGCCTAAACAGAAATACGCAGTTACACTAGTCACTAGTGTCGAACATATGCTAGGCTGGCTATGCTACTGATGATACGTGGGGTGGAAATTCAGACCTTTTTGTACCTGAGTTTCTTTGTTTTATGCTAGTCTATCTCATCTTGACCTAACTAATAGTCACATTATCCCTCTCACAAAAAAGAAGTTGCATTATTTATCTTCTTCTTCTTCTTCTTCTTCTTCTTCTTCTTCTTCTTCTTCTTCTAAAAGTAGTGGACGACTTGTGGCCTCCTGAACTGAATGGTCCTTCTGTGAACATGACTACAGGAGTTCCATGGAGCGAGGAGGAGCACCGGCTATTCCTCGTGGGCCTCGAGAAGCTCGGAAAGGGCGACTGGCGAGGTATCTCCCGGAGCTACGTCACGACTCGAACCCCGACGCAGGTTGCCAGCCACGCGCAGAAGTTCTTCCTGAGGCAGAGCAGCATGGGGAAGAAGAAGCGCCGCTCCAGCCTCTTTGACATGGTACTGCATCTTAACTTCTTAACTATACAAAGGACTGAATTAATGCATGTAAAAGACATGTCAGATTCTGAATATGGTGTTACTTGATGCAAACAAACCACTGCAGGTACCGATCTGCGAGAACGGCATTCGAGTTTCTGAGCCGCTGACTAACAACGGCGAAGGTGCCTCCACCTCTCTGCCGCGGTATAAATCCCCCGGCATGGCGTCCATTGATCTCAACTCCACGCAGGAGGATGACATGGCGATGGCGGGGGTTCCACTTTTGTTGGCGTCACCGAAGGCGCCATTCCCGGCGGTTCTGATGGAGCAGCCTCCTCATGGCCACGGGCACGGTCACCACTGCTCCCCGCTGGACCTGGAGCTGGGCATATCTCTCTCACCACCGTCCATCGGAACATGACGTCAACGACGTCGCCGGCCGGAGAGGAGACTCAGGACTCTCGACCCAGTTTTTATTTTTTATTTTATCACTTATTAGCAGGCTGTGTCTGCTGCCTGAGCCTGACCTGTCCAACCAATGCAAATGGAGATAAGGCTATGGACAAGGCTTGTAAAGTCGCGTGCAGGTAGTGCTAATTGTGGATACGTTGTTGATGTGTGTGGTACGTACTGCTGCTCTTGGGTCCCGTCCATGTAAAAACCAGAATCCCCAACCGAAGCATGCTCCTGTTCCCCCACGCTACGCATGCACTCGGATGTACTACAACCAGTAGAATTTCGGTGAATCACGGCTGTCCATACATATTAATCCAAGTGGATCTGTTCCAAATGGAGGCATTCAGATTCTTATCGTCGCCTGCCTGTACGTCTAGTGCCTATTACGAGACCCACCGGTTCTGTCGTACATTCAGGCAGAGACAAGCAGGTTCAATCCAGACGGCGACACTCACCCATAATGGACACGGCCGGGTCCTACGCCTCCCTCCGGATCTGGGATACGGTAGGTGCACGTATCGTACAGTGCTCATTCCTGTGTCTCTGTGGTTTGTCGCCTCTCAACAGTAGTACCAAGTTGGATGCCCAATTGGGACGCCCTTGTCACCGCTGATGTGGCGTCTGTTGATATGCAGATTTAAGATAGGAAGCAAGAAAGCTAGAAACGCTTCTCTCTTCCTGGCCAACATTATAGAGCTAGCTTAGATGTCGCCAATGAGGGGAGAAAAGCTAGGAGGAGATCTGGTGCTTATCCAGCACAGTGGTATACTATACTACTACTACTGTCTCAGGATTCCGGTCGCACCTGCAACAGACGGCGTAGTATTCTTCTCCCTCCGAGTGATGCCTATGTCCGTCTGATTGGTGGCACTAAATTAGAGTGTCTTCTTTGCTCCAAGTGGACAATTAATCACCATTCCAACCAATAAAGGCAGACGTGTATAGGATGGAGAAAGGTAGCAAAAGCAGAAGTATTGCACTGCTGCCCAAAGAGCAACCCAGATATGGACGTCAAACTGAAAGCGCACATAATCATCTACCGTTTGGTAATGCTAATTTCCTTTAAACAATGCGGATGCTCGGTCCCTCGATTAGATTATTTTTAATGAAAATGTTTTCATTGACTTACAACGTCCTTGGTAACAACACTAGCGGGAGGCCCGACCCCCTCGCGCCGCCACCCAGGGCGACGCCAGGGGGACCAACTCCTCGCGCCTCCAGCCCTCCCGCGAGGCAGATCTCTGCCGCCGCTGCCGCCGGCACTGGCCGCGGTGGTGGCGGTGCCCGACGCCTAAAGGGTTAGGGCAGGAGGGAAGCGACGGATCTCCCATCAGGCGGCTGGGGCGCCTCGTGCGGGGTGTCTTCGCGCGGCAGCCACGGCGGCGTCCTGGCTGTGCGGCGGCAGCCGGCGAACCCAGGGCTGGCGAGGTCCTCCGGTGGGATTCTCCGCTATGCGATGGGCGGCGGCGGTGGCCGTGGATCTGGCGTCCCGGCCAGATCCGTCGTGGTTCGGCTATGGCCGGCCGGCGGCGCGTGATGGGGCCGGGGTGGGGCGGCCGGAGGTCCTCAACCGGCTTTCCGACGACACCATACGTCTACATGGCGAGGGTGTGCTCGGATCCAGTCAGCGGCGAGATCGTGGTGGCGCTACTTCCGGTGAAAATCGCGCCAACTTCGGTTATGGCGGACGATGACGGCGTCTCCGACGCCCCCTGTTGAGGCATCGTCGTTGCAAACTGCGTCAACATGATCGGGATGTTCTGGGGGAAACCCTAGATCTGGGTCTACCGGATCGGACGATGACGGCGCCTTCGGTGTCGTACTCCCTCCTGAGGGCATCGTTTTGGAGCAGGAGCTGGCTGGAGGGGACGAGGAGGAGCGGTGTTTCATCTACCGCAAGGCCGACGACGGATCCCGGCGGCATGGCGCTGCGGAGTTTCAGCGACGGGCGCGTGTGGATGGATACGTGCAGGATGGTGGCATTGTCTGGCGCCGTGGTGGCGTCGACGGCAGGCCTGGCAAGGTCGGTGCGTCAGTACTCGCTCTGGAGATGGATCGGTGGAAGACGGCGGCGGCAGCCTCGGTGAGTGCGTCGGACCGGTGTGTGACCCAGTCCAGGTATGTGGCCGGGATGGGGCATCCGGCACTAGATGTTAGGATTTGATGCGATGTCTGTTTGGTATTAGACTCGGACATTCGGTACCACTACATCAAGGGGATAGGAGTAGCGACAGGTGTTGCCTAGAGGGTGGCTTCAGGCTTACTAATGTACTTCCTTTTAAGATCTTTTGTGAATAATTAATAAAGTGGCCGCATGCATCGTCGAGATGCAGAGGCCGGGGGTGCATCCTCCTTTTCTAAAAAAAACATAGCATGAAAAGGATACAAACACAATAAACATACGCACCAGCCTCTACATGATTAGGATGTGCATAGCCAGCATCACTACACACACAAATGAGCACACGGAGAATGATGTTCCATGCCGAGTAGTTGTTGTTCAATATTTGAGCAATTTTTTATTAAATTTAATCCAAAAAACAATCGATAAAACATGACAACCATAGTATTGATGATAAATCGCATCAAGTAACAAATTGATGTAAGCAGTCATGCAGTTGGGTACATAACATACAAGGATATTTGTAATTTCCAAACATTCGGAATCTCGCAACAGATCTGAACGACTCGATAGCTCTTCGATCGCTCGTTCGACACGCGCAGCCGCCCGATAAAATCGCTCCCAAGTCATCTTGGCTAGCAGGTTGAGGGACAGAGCCCAATAACCAACTCGTCTATAGCACCTTTTTTGTTTGGTCCCTTCATTTCTGCATTTAGTAGTCGATTTCTTTTTCCAAACTGGCACCTAATCTGCAAATTGTCCACTTCAATCATATGCAGGGTATTTTTCTCACTAAACTCTTCACTTAGTCCATGGTATTTTCAATGGCTGCTAGAAATCAATCGCATGCACGATAATTTATTGTTGCTATTTTCGTAATTGAGACTTTTTGTATCCACATGAACTTTGACCAACAGAAATAAAGTTGTTGGAAAATACCATGGTAACTTATGTATGAATAACATGGTAATATACGCATTGCCGATCTGATAACTTACCAAACACCCACGATAACTATTTGAGGGGGGGTTATTGAAAACATACCCTGGTAAATTCTATGATACTAGCATGGTAGTTTACGCATTAGTAGAGCTGATAACTCACATATAAACACCATGGTAAGTTTTGACCCGAAAAAATAGTTGTTGAAAATAATACCCCCATGGTAACTTATGTGTAAATCGCATGGTAACACACGCGCCACACACCTGATAACTTATGCATAAACATTGTGATAACTTTTTGAAGGGAGGGGAGGGGTTGTTGAAAGCATATCCATGGTAAATTTGGTGTAACTAGCATATGATAATTTATGCATCGCAGAGTTGATAACTCAAGTACAAACACCGTGGTAAGTTTTGACCCCAAAAAATAGTTGTTGAAAACAATAGTCCACGGTAACTTCTGTGTAAATCGCATGGTAATATACTCACCGCATACCTGATAACTTAGGCACGGACACCACGGTAACTTTTAGCTGGTGAATAAAATTGTTGAAATAAACACACCAATAACTTGTATATAAATAACATAGTAATATACATACAACAGAGATGATAGCTCATGCACAAACACCGCAATAGCTTTTTTGAACGGAAAAAGGTTGTTGAGAAATATATTCCGATAACTTGTGTTTAACTAGCATGGTAATGCACACAATGGAGGTGATAAGTCACATAGAAGGCACGGTAACTTTTTGACTCGTTGAACACACCCGATAACTTTATAACTTCTGTGTAAATAGTATGATAATATATGCACAACACAGCTGATAACTCATGTACAAACACCACGGCCCGACACACGCCTAAATGAGCCTGGCCCGACATGACCCGCAAAGTTCCGTTTATAAGCGGGCCATACCGCGTTAGCATGTGGACCTCACCCGCCCTAGGCACGACATCGATGGTAGACGGTGGTGTTGCAGACATGATAAATTTACTTACAAATCATGTGGTATCTTTCGACTCATGCAAAAAAAGTAGTTGAAACATACCCCGATAACTTCATTGTAAACAACATCATAAGTTATGTATTGTAGGTGTGATAGTTTACATAGTCCAGACGTGGTAACTTTTGACCTGAAAAAAAAGGTCGTCAAACATAGCAACATGTGATCTAGTTTTGAAGGTCTCGTCGCGACGAATCTTTTATGTGAAGACAACTTTTCAATCCGGCAGATGGTTTGAGCTACAAAACATTTTGAATTCTTAGTATTTGAAAAAAATCTACTGACATCATCAGTTTAATTTTTTTGAGCCTCCATCTAATTAGGAGCTTTCTAACCCTCGCATGCATGCAAACTAGCGGGGTGTTTCATTTTGTTCGCCGGGCGGGATGCGGGTTGCATGCGACACAGGAAAATAGTGCGCGTGGAGGAATGGAGCAATCCGTTCGGATCTGTTCCTATAATCAGAACGTTCGAAAGATATAACAGTCCAACATACCAACATCATATTCATATCGATAGATAAAACTAGTAAACCGGATGCAATTGGAGAAAATTGCCTACACATTTTCACATTTTTCGACAGCCTCTCTCCCATACATGATCTCAAGAGGCGGGGCTTCGGAGGCCTGTTGTCTCACTTCTTGGTGCATGCTCGAGAAGAGAGATGGGAAAGCGGCTAACAGCGCAAGCTTCTGGAATAAGGGAGTTGTGTATTATGTGCCTAACAAAGAGTAGCAATCTCTTATATAAGCCTGGAACTAGCGCACTAGGGAGAGGAAGAGAACCGACCGTCCACTAGGGAGAGGAAGAGAAATAGTTTGCACGACTGTTGAGATTCGTCTCCCACTGGAGGCAAAACCTTTTTTTCGGAACACGCAAGAGAATTGCACGTCATATCATGAAGGAGGAAGGAAGAAGTGGCATATTATATTGTCAGCCACCACCGGCCACACCACCGGTCCACCACCATAGCTAAAACGAACTACTCCCGACTGCCCACTACCCTATGGTTACGGCATCGTTGTTGCCAAGCTAGGACCCATAGCCTCCACTCGCTACGAATGCCTGCCAAAATCGCGGTGGCATTGGTAGATATGTCATCAAACACTCTGACGTTCCTCTCCTTCCAGATTTTGTGCATGACAAGGATGAAAAGAGAGTTCAAGGCTTTCCTCGTCGGCGCCGGTTCTGCCGCGCTAGCTTCGGTCCACCATTGCACCAGGCTGTCCTGTTGGGAGGGCGTATGTCATTCACAATGCACGTAGCGTAGTGTCCCGAACCAGATTTCACGTGAAAAATAGCACTGTACCAGAAGGTGGTCAAGCGTTTCCGGCTCCTGGAGGCAAAGGGGGCAGCATGGCTGGTGCGGCACACCCCTCAGCCGATCGGACGTCTAGCATATGTTGACGATGATCCAAGCAAGGAACTTGAGCTGGGGCGGCGCACAGGGGGTCCAGATTTCAGTCGCGGCAGGCATAGCTGTAAGACTGTGGGAAAATGTGTGGTAGGACGTGCGAGCCGAGTAGCACCCGGACGCCGACCAAATCCACCTGAACCCATCCGGCATGGCTGGCATGGAGGCGGACTGACACTGCAATGAGCCCCACAGCAAGCAAAACTGGGCGATCATTGACAAGGAAAACTGTCCTTTTATGTGCTTGATCCACTTGCCGTACGCGAGGCCATCCGCGTGAGCAGACCCGACGCACAACCGACGGCACTGTGGCCCAAATGTCCGGTGCAAGCTCCTCTGCCAAAACCCCTTCCATTCATCGGTCCATCCAAAAGACCGTAGAGTGCCCGTTCCCCACAATGCAGAAGGTGGACACCACAAACACTCATGTGGACTCTTTCGTGAGCTGCATATGCATGCCATGATAGGTGTTGGTGTCCTGGACTAGGGGATGCTTGCCACGTCAGCCCGCCGATTATGGGCCGGGCCAAGGACCCACCGAAGACTGATGAATGATCCATGCTAGCCCTGGCCCTCGGCGTAATCAAGATGAAGATCTCCTGGAGGCTTGGTGTACACTTCAAGCGTATTTGAAAGATTACCGTGTTTATCCCTAAATTGTAACCGACCATGTGTAAACCCTAGGTACCCCGGCGTCGATATAAGTGTAAGTGCATCTAGTGCCCCTTAGTGATTTTGGTGTATTGAAGACTTATAGGTTAAGGGACTAATGTGTTTGTGAGTGTACACAGGTTCTATAAGTCTATAAGGAGTTTGATATTTACGATGAAAGTCGACCCCTAAAAATGAATATCCTCATTTGAAGATTATGGTTTTCTTGAAGACTTTGAAAATGAGGAAATTGGTGTGACCTTGAAGACTTTGATACTGATGCGAGGATTATGAAGCGTGAAGACTTTTGTTTTCGTAGTTTCATTTTCTCTTTCTTGAGTCATAGGAAACACCGTACTGTTAAAGGGGGTCGAGGTAATACTAAGGAAAAGTTTCCAAGTGATGCTCAACTCAAAGTCTACACATACCCAATCCTTTCGAGTGAAGCCATTGGAAATCGCATACAGTTCAGTTAATTTCTTCAGTGACAGAGACGAAGATCTTCTGTTCTCTGAGGAATTTGTTCTGACTGAGGAGTTAGGAATTCGCCAGTGCGGATTGCCTACAAGTAAGGAACATGATAGCCCTGAGGAATTTGAGAGCTCAAATTTCCGACCGTTGCTGTGCTACGCGCCAGCTGTCCCAAATATCTTATCCACCTAACGGTCACATCATTGAAGGGCATTTATGTCTTATCATGTCGGGCTGCTCCCCGGCTATAAATAGCTGCCCCCTACAACCACTAGTTGGTTGGCTGCTCCGAGAGAAACTGACACTTGTCATTGAGAGCATCCCATCCTCCGAGGACTTTGAGAGAAAATCATCAGTGAGGAAAAACCCAAACCCAACACCTACAACCCAAAGTGATTGAGCATCACTGAAGAGATTGTTCCTGTGTGGAACCGACGTTTGTTACCTTTGAAGACTGTGCATCTTCCAGACGGTTAGGCATCAAGGTCTAGAGCATCCAAGAGGAATTGTGGATCGCCGGGTGACCTAGTCTGTGAAGGTTTGGAAGTCACCTTGAAGACTTACCACGAGTGTTTGGGCGAGGTCTGTGTGACCTTAGCTCAAGGAGAATACAGTAAGGACTGTGTGTCCTTTGGTTTAAATACCAAGCTGCTCCAACCAGACGTACAACTGTCACAGCAGTTGGAACTGGTCTACCAAATCATTGTCTTCACCAAGCTACTGGTTCTATTTCCTCAACCCTTTCATTTCCTCGCTCATGTGTTGATGAAATTGATCGTTACTGTTTGAAGACTTTGACTGAAGACTTTCTCAATTTCCTCAATCCAATTTCTTCAGTCATCTTGTCTTCTGCCTGCTTATCCTGTTTACACGCTACCTGTGCTCTGTGTATGTTTCATTTCATCATGATGATTATTCTGTTGTCTTGTTTTGCATGCACCTAAGTACTTATTCTGCTGCTGGTAGTTCGTCACTTAGCAAATTCCTCAAGTAGTATTTTCTCAGTGACGAATTTGTAAAAATCGCCTATTCACCCCCCCCCTCTAGTCGATATAACACGCTTTCAATTAGTATCAGAGCAAGGTACTCCCTTGTTCTGTGTGATTTTGGTTTAACCACCTGGAGTTTTAGTTATGTCGACCGCAGGTATGAAGAAAGTGTCATGCCCCATCTTTGATGGCCATGATTATCCCAAGTGGAAGGCCATGATGAGGAAGCGCCTCTTGGCGATGAACAATGAGCTGTGGACTGTCACTGAGATTGGTCTTACCGATCTATGCAAGATGGTGCATGCTGATGACATTCGCAAGTACACTCGACTGGATACTTTGGCGAGGGATATCATCTGCACCCACCTATCCAGAGATGAATTTAGGTGCATTATGCATCTTTGCAATGCGAAGCTGATATGGGACCGGATCTCTGATGTCTATGAAGGTCATCGAACATGTCAGGACCCCTGGTTCCTCGAGTTCAAGGAATCACTCAAAACGATGACTTTCGAACCTGAATCATCTTCTTCAGCACCATGCCTCATGGCAAAAGGTGCCAAGGTACTCGAGTATCCTTCCTCCTCTGAATCCAGTGAAGAAGAATCTGATGATGATCTCAAACCTAGCTATTCCAAACCTGCTAATATTGCCATAAAACAACAAAAGGCTTTGGAAAAGGTTCAAAATCTGCTAGACAAAAGCGATGACCTGTTGGGTGAGGAAATGAGTCGAACTCAAACTCTGACTGATAATCTTCAACGACTACAGTCTAAGTTTGATAATCTTCAAGGTCATCATGAAACACTCTTAGCCGATCATGAGAAGCTTTCTTATGAATTTCTTCAGAGAAAGCAAGATCTTGAGAAGCTAAGGGTGAGTAATGAAGATCTTCAGACGGAAAATGACTCATTACTTGCTCAACAGATCAGTTCCGCTCAGGAAGAATTTATTCCACCATGTTTGAAATGCATTGAACGTGAATCTGGTAATTCTTCACCTGAAAGTCAAATGCTTCTATTGCTGCAAATTCTTCAACTATCTCTGTGGTCACAATTGCCTCATCTGAGGATACCACAAGTATTACTGACGAAAATGCAGGGTTGAAGGAATTGTATGTGACAGGCATGTACAAAAGTCTCAAAGGGAATCAGACTCTTTGTGATGTGCTCAAAAAGCAGATCTTGAACAGGAACCCTAGGAAAGAGGGTATTGCCTTTGAGAGGAAACTCAATGCCGATGGAACCTACTGGAAACCTGAGCAGTATCCCAAAACCACATGGGTTGCTGCAAAAGGACCTCCCGTGGATCCATCCACTTTATCTGGCTTTACATGTGAATCTTCATATTCATCTGATGAGTCATTTGTCTTCAACTATAAGCTGTTCAAAAATCAGAATGGCGAGGTATTTGCTAGATATGTTGGAACTAACTGCAGGAACGGTCCTCCTATGAAGAAAATCTGGGTTCCCTAAAGGTGCCTTGAAAGTCTTCAGGTGAATGTCCTCAGGACACCACCTGTGAAGAACAGGAACCCCAGATCAAATTATTCATATGGACCAAAGTCTTCATATGGATCAAAATCCTCACGTGGATCAAATTCCTCAAATGGATCCATTTGTGAAGAAGACTTGTATATTGTTGATTTCTCTGCAGGACCACAGCCTGCCACATGTCTACATGCAAAAGCTTCAGAAGGCTGGCTATGGCATCGTCGACTCGGTCATGCTGGCATGAGGAACTTGCACACACTTGTGAAGAAGAAGCATGTCATTGGCATTGAGGGTGTCAAATTCCTCAAAGACCATCTTTGCGGGGCTTGTGAGGCTGGAAAGATGACCAGATCCAAGCACCCCTCGAAGACTATCATGACTACCACTCGTCCTTTTGAATTGCTTCACATGGATCTCTTTGACCCTACTCATTATGCCACTCTAACAAATGCTACATCTCTATATGGCTTTGTTATTGTTGATGATTATTCTCGTTACACCTGGGTGCACATCATCACTTACAAAACTGAAGTGCAGGAAGTCTTCAGACGATTTTCCTCAAGGGCCTCGACGAATTTCGGTGTGAAGATCAAGCATATCCGGAGTGACAATGGGACCGAGTTCAAGAATACTGGTCTTGATGACTATCTTGATGAACTTGGTATTACTCATGAGTTATCTGCCCCATACACTCCTCAGCAGAATGGCATCGTGGAGCGCAAGAACAGGACTCTTGTTGAGATGGCTCGCACTATGCTTGATGAATACAAGACGCCTTGTCGCTTCTGGCCTGAGGCTATTGATACTGCATGCCACATCATCAATAGGGTATATCTTCACAAATTCTTCAAGAAGACCTCATATGAACTCCTCACTGACAAGAAACCCAATGTGAGTTATTTCAAAGTCTTCGGTGCTAAATGCTGGATTGGAGATCCTCATCACAACTCAAAATTTGCACCGAAAGCACATGAGGGTTTTATGCTTGGTTACGGAAAGGACTCGCACACCTACAGAGTCTTCAACACCTATCACAACAAGGTTGTTGAAACTGTAGATGTGCGGTTCGATGAGACTAACGGCTCGCAAAGAGAGCACCTACCTCCTATGCTAGATGAAATGTCTCCTGAGGAAACCATCAAGTTAAAGGCTACTGAGGATGTCATACCCACTGAAGAATCTCCTGAAGAAGTGATTCTAGATCATGAAGAAAATCATGCTGGTGCATCTGAAGAAAATGTCGCTGAAGAAAATGCTCAGCCCAATCAAAGTCGTCAACCTGCTCATCCTCGCGTTGCAAATGAAGTGCAGATTGAGAAAATCATCGACGACATCAACGCACCAGGTCCTCTCACACGCTCAAAAGCTTCGCATTTGTCTAACTTTTGTGGGCACTTTGCTTTTGTCTCTATCACAGAGCCCACCAAAGTTGATGAGGCATTTCTGGAGCCTGAGTTGATTCAAGCTATGCAAGAGGAATTACATCAATTCAAGCTCAACAATATGTGGGAACTTGTCAAGCGACCAGACCCTCGCAAGCACAATATCATCGGTAATAAGTGGATCTACCGCAGCAAGCAAGACGAAAATGGCCTAGTGGTGAGGAACAAGGCTCGTCTTGTAGCTCAAGGCTACACATAGGTTGAAGGAATTGATTTCGATGAAATTTTGCACCTGTTGCTAGACTTGAGGCTATTCGCATATTGCTTGCTTATGCTAACCATCATAATATCATCTTATATCAAATGGATGTGAAAAGTGCATTCCTCAATGGTAAGCTTGAGGAAGAAGTATATGTGGCTCAACCCCCAGGTTTTGAAGATCCTAAGCATCCCGACAAAGTCTTCAGACTCAACAAGGCCCTCTATGACCTCAAGCAGGCCCCTCGGGCGTGGTATGATACACTGAAGGAATTCCTCATGAAGAAAGGCTTCAAACCCAGTTCACTTGATCCAACTCTTTTCACCAATACATATGATGATGAATTATTCGTGTGCCAAATATATGTTGATGATATTATCTTTGGCTGTACTAACCAACGTTACAGTGACGAATTTGCCTATATGATGAGTGAGGAATATCAAATGTCTATGATGGGAGAATTGAAATTCTTCTTAGGTCTCCAAATTCGTCAACAACGCAATGGCATCTTCATATCTCAAGAGAAATACCACAAGGACGTTCTGAGGAAATTTGGTATGCAAGATTGCAAAGGCGTCAAAATCCCTATGCCCACAAATGGCCATCTATGCACCGATGAAAATGGTAAAGACTTCGATCAAAAGGTATACCGCTCCATGATTGGCTCTTTATTGTATCTATGTGCATCTAGGCCAGATATTATGCTTAGTATTTGCATGTGTGCCCGTTTTCAAGCTACACCGAAGGAATCACACCATAAGGCTGTGAAACATATTCTTTGATATCTGGCTCACACTCCAACACTTGGATTATGGTATCCCAAGGGCTCGGCTTTTGATCTCATTGGATATTCTGACTCTGACTATGCTGGTGATCAAGTGGATCGCAAGTCAACATCAGGCACATGTCATTTCCTCGGACGATCCTTAGTATGTTGGTCCTCGAAGAAGCAGAACTGCGTATCACTCTCTACTACTGAAGCTGAGTACATTGCTACTGGTTCTTGTTGTGCTCAATTGTTGTGGATGAAGCAAACCCTCAAGGACTATGGCATCAATATGAAGAATGTGCCACTCTACTGCGACAAAGAGAGTGCCATCAAAATTGCTCATAACCCAGTTCAGCACTCGAAGACTAAGCACATCCAGATTCGTCATCATTTTCTTCGAGATCATGTGTTGAAGGGCGACATCTCCATCGACCACGTGAAGACTGAAGAATAGCTGGCGGATATCTTCACAAAGCCCTTGGATGAGAAGAGATTTAGCAAGTTGCGGTGTGAGCTAAATATCTTAGAATCTTCGAATGTTCTTTGAAAGGACACACATCCTAACACTTATGCAAATTGATGACTTAGATGTGCAACACACGAAGTAACGTTTTTCTTCAATCAATGAAGACTAACCCTCTAAGTGTGAAGAAATTAATGAAGAATCTGATTCTCAGAGCCCTACGACAATTGCACGCGGTGTCTGAAATCATCATTCTTATACGGTGGGTCACGCCACCAACAAAAGTTGAAAATCTTCAAATTTGAGTTTTTCTTCATTTTTGCAAATTCTTCAACTTTTTAGATTCCTCAACTTTGCAATTTCCTCAAACTTCTCAATTGGTGTTCTTCATTGACTATATATATATATATATGAGTTTTCAATGTCCTCAACAGCATTCACTTATTGCTAATTCTTCAAGTTGATTTTCTTCTAAGTGAATGTGATCGGACCCGTTCCCCCTCTATGCTAAACTCAACCCAATCTGTTCACAAATTCTTCATGTGTGTTCTATTTGAAACCCGTTCAAAATCTTCACTGCATCCTTGACAGCTGAAGAATTTGCGAACGAAACTTTAAAAAAATTCATATCTGAATTCTCGGCTGTTGCCGCTCAAACCGTTTCACTTTCCACGATGGATTAAACTACTCACCCACGATCCCCCACTATCTCCACCTCTCAATACGTGGGTGACACATGTCGATAGGATAGTAAGGGTCAGGGGCATGTTCGTCCAAAATCTTCGGACGAGCAGTTTTTCACTATGGCTATAAATACCCCTTCCCTTCCTCAGACCTCATTTACTTTGCTCGACCTCAATCTCGCTCGAGCTCTCAGACCTAGCGCCGCCGCTACACTCCATCATCGCTGGTGAGGAAGAGCTTCACTGCCTTGACCTCGTCGCCGTCGTACTCGCGCCGACCGTGGAAATCTTCACTCCGCCGCCGCCGTAGCTGTCTCCCGCCGCCAAGTTAGGGCGTGGGAGATCTGAACGGATGAACTTCTCCAACTCCACTCCCAGTTCGTCGTGTTCTTCGTCAAGGGTAATTAAAATCTAATTTTACTGCCCTACTTTGATTCTTATGATTTCCACAAAATCTTCAAAAGGTGTTTATTCTTCAAATTCCCACTCCTTGGACACCCGAATGCTTCTGTATCTTGATTTGTTTCTCTAAGCTATGTTTTCTTCAAGATTCCTCAATTGTGTGGATTGTCAAATCTATACAACTCTGGAACCTAAGTCAAGAACGCTTAGTGAAATTCCTCAAGACACCTATGGTCAAATTCCTCAAACTTGATTCTTTTGAAAAAATTCTGAGAACGCATATGACCTCTCCAAATTCTTCGCACCTATACTCTGTTCACAGGTACAAAATGTCTGCTGCTGAATCACTAGGTTCTCATCAACTTAACTCATTTGCAGCGTTCCTCGAAGAAAATTTGCATACTTCCTTAGAAATATCCAAAGTCCTCAAGTGAGGAAAATGGCAGATGGGAAAAGACCTCAGAAAGGAGGCAAGAGGCCAGAGACAAACACAGCGTTTCAAATCCCCGAAGACATCTATGATGAATATTGCACACCAGATGAAGCTACTCATGGGAAGGAAAATGAGAATCAGCGCAAAGTGCGCATTCAGAGAATTGAGAGGAGATGGGCTAAGGAATGGAGGGAATATTGCTATGTTACTCCCAAGTACATGAAGAAATTCTCCGTAAACCCTCTATGTCCAAGACCTCCTTTGGCTGCTGGCCAAGTAGCTGATCCCACCAGCGTCAGACGCGGTGAGGACTTTCCAAAAGAATGGGCCAAGCGCCAAGCCAAATTGGCTAAAGTGGCTAAAGAAGCAGTGAAGAAATTCAATGAGGATTCTCATGTTGCTGCTGCTGAGGCCTCTGCTAGCACAACTGCGCCAAAGAAGGTCATGTTGAAGAAGTCTGTTGTGAAGAAATCTTCAAGCTCAATGCTCTCACGGCCAAGTTCTTCAACGTCAAAGCCCTCAAGGCAAATTCCTCAGGCAACTTCTTCAAGGGCAGTGCCAATCCCCTCTGTTGCCACAAAATCCTCAGCTGCTGCCACAAAGTCCTCAACACCTGTGCACCTTGCAACATGTCAACGGACTGCAGGCTTTTCCATTGCTTCTGGAGCATCAGCAAGTTCCTTAGCTCCACCACAGTCCTCAACAGGTCCATCCTTGCTGAAGGTCAAAGTCACTGCTGGACGTGGAATGAGGCCAAGTCCTCATAAGAAGCAAGTTGCATTCCATGTTCTGTCTGATGATGATGATGAAGCTGATGATGATGAACTTGTTGAAATCATCAGGGACAGACAAGAAAGGGCTGCTAGAGCCAAAGGCAGCTCTGTGCCTCTTATGTTGGATCCGAAGAAGATCCTCGACTTCATTGACCTCTGGCACAAAGATCCCAACACTCCACTGCCTGACCTGAACCTGACTCCTGGTCAAAGTCACATGCTGAATGCCTTCATAGGCGAACAAAAGTGGAAGTTTCAGAAGGCCAGACAAGTGAAGAAGGCCCAATACAAAAAGGAGCGATTTCTGAAGAACAATGTTCTGAATATGTTTCCTGAAGAACTTGTTAATATGCAAAAGGAAATCAAAGGTCTCAGTGATGAATTTGACAGATATCATGCAGATTGGCTAGGTGCCAAATTTAGATTCGTCAAGATTGCCAAGAACCTCAAGGCAAATGTTGCAGCACCATCACAACAACAAATTCCTTAAGCTGAAGCATCTGCTCAGGAAACTGAAGAAAATGAAAGTGCAGCTGATGAAAATCAGACTGCTCAAGAGACTGAAAATACCAGGGTTGCTGAAGAAATTCCAGCTCCTGAAGAACATGCCAGGGCAACCACCAATGTTGCGCCTGAAGAACAACCCAGGCCAGCTGAAGAATATGCTGCATCTGAAGAAACTGAGTATACCAAGGCAATTGCATTAGTTGTGCCTGAAGAAACTGCACCAACTTCATCTACTCCTCCTGCTAAATCTTCAAAGCTGAAGAAAATCACTCTTCCTTCTGCATCAGAAGTGAAGAAAACAAAAACTGCGGAGAAGGAAGCCACAAGAAAGAGGAAAGCATCAACCTCTACAAAGTCCTCAGCTCCCAAGAAAGTGAGGACTTTGACGAGCTCTTTCACTAATCCAATTGATGTTGTTCCGATCTCGATAGTGCCATCAAAGGAGCTCATTCCGTTTGGTGAAGAATATGTCATTCCAGATGACTCTGATGAAGAAAATCCTTCTGTTGCTTCTTCAGAACAGTTGGATGAAGAAATTGAAGTGGAAGATATCCGTTCCACCCCATTGGTATCATCACCTATGCCTTAGTTCACTGCTGAAGAGGCAGGCATTGAAGAAATTGAAGAGGATGTGGATATTGGTTCAACAACTCCAGTGCTGAATGATGATTATTGGGAAAATCTTCACCCCAACTCACCATTGACCACACCTCTGCATCTAATTCCTCAGTCCCCTGTGCAAACTGAAGAAATTCAAATGGGATCTGAAGGACGTCAAACTTCTCTTCATTCCATACCTGAGGAAATTCCAGCTGCGACAGCTGAAGAAATGGAGACCCAGACTGCTGCTGAAGAAAATGAAGCTTCAATTCCTCAGTCAGCAGCTCCAGAGATTATGACACAAGAGGTTGTGAGACCATCAACTGCAAATCTTCAGCCCAAGCAACAAAATCCTCATGCAAAAAAGACCAAAATTCAAGGCTGACGATTTCTTCGTTGAGCATCATTTCTTCACTGATCTCAATCCATATGACTCAGCTAGACTTCGTCGCAAGTGGTTCTGTACTGCAAGCCAGATGAATTTCTATTCATCACTTCTGTTTGACAAGGACAAGGTATTTCAGCACCGTCAAATTCCTCATGTGGACATGGAGTCCATTCCTTGCTTCCAACCTGTCTTGAATGTTCTTCACAAAGTTGGGCTCCTGAATTTCTGTGCTGATATATGTGATTGGAATGAAGAGCTAATTCTTCAATTCTATGCTACTCTACACCTCACTGGAAATGTGGCTGATGTCAACTCATGGGTGCTTGATTGGATGACTGAGAACACTCACTACAAAGCTCCGGCCTCTGAACTTCTTCATGTCGTTCCAGTTAGTCCTCCTACTGAAGGCGCAAGGCTTATGTATGAAGAATCTGAACTTCTAAATCATCTGATGCAAGTGCTCATGAAACCTTTGCGGCCTGGACAAGCTCCTAGAACCACCTTCCTAGTGAAGGATTTGCTCTATGTGCCAAGAACCGTCTATCGTATCCTCACCAAAACCCTCAGTCCAATCAAAGGCCACAACTCAGAAGAAGAAGAAGAAGTTGTTGGCATCATGAAGAATCTGCGATTCAACATCATACATGGGATTCCCATTAACTATCACGATTTCTTCATGAGGACTTTGGCAAATGTTGCACTGTCGCCGTTTGAATTGAAGCCCTATGCTCCTTGGATAATGAAATTCATCAGAACCAGGTCTTCAATTCACTACAAGGAAGATTTTCAGAATCACCTCAGCTTTCTTCCTCCCATTGAAGTCCTCAAAAGGACCATTTCTTCAGTTGATGATAAAGTTAAAGATGCTATTATTGATGAAGGCACTCGTCCATTGGATGGTCAGTTTCATAGGGCTGCATCGTACTCCACCAATGATGACTCTGCAACTCAAGACTCTGCTGCAAAAGCCTCAAAGCAAAATCCTCAAGCCACTGATCCACGAGTGATGACTGATCATGAGCTTCTTGTAAGTCTTCATCAGAAGGTCGATCGCAATCACAAGTGGGTCAAGCGTCAATTTGGCTCAATTCTTCAGAACATGACTGTCACTCAGAATACTGTGAAGAAGAATCACTACTATGCGCATGAAATCTTCGATCGCACTTGGGCCATACTTTCTCATCTCTACAGTGCTGAAGATCTCAAGCAGATGGACTTTCAGCAGAACTTTGACTGGGCTCATCCTCCTTTGAAGAAATTCAAGAAGGTGAAAGTTCCTTAGCTGGTAACCAGTTCATTTTCTTCATCGCATGAGACGGATGAAGCTGAGGATCTCTATGACACTGCGGCAGGCCCTACTTCAACAAACAACCCCAACAATGTTGGCGCTCCTCCATCGACATCATGATGATATTCTTCAGGGGCGTTAGTCCTCATTTTTTGTCCCTTTTGGTCATTCGATGACAAAGGGGGAGAAATTTGAGTTAGTCCTCAAGCGGGTCTTATATATGGGCTGTTTTTTTTCTTTAAGTTACAACTCTTGCTCTTCTGCCGTGTTTGCTCTAATGCGTTGTAAACTTAAGTCCGATGGTGGTCTGATACTTTTGAACGGCTTTCTGCATGCTTATTTCCTCAAGTACCTTAATGCATGCATGCTGAATTTCGTCACACACCATTTTCCATCATGCATTTCAAATTCTTCATATTATATGTTATATGCATGAATGGATTACAAGATGTAGGGGGAGATCTCCATGATATTATTCTACAATGTGCATTTGCAATCCTATGCAAATTCCTCAAATATTCACACCTTCAGGGGGAGTTCTTCTATATCTTGCAATCAAATTCCTCAATATCAGTATTTATACTTCATACTTTTATCCCCGTTGAAAACTTAACCTATTTGTCATCAATCACCAAAAAGGGGGAGATTGTAAGTGCATCTAGTTCCCCTTAGTGATTTTGGTGTATTGAAGACTTATAGGTTAAGGGACTAATGTGTTTGTGAGTGTACACAGGTTCTATAAGTCTATGAGGAGTTTGATATTTACGATGAAAGTCGACCCCTAAAAATGAATATCCTCATTTGAAGATTATGGTTTTCTTGAAGACTTTGAAAATGAGGAAATTGGTGTGACCTTGAAGACTTTGATATTGATGCAAGGATTATGAAGCGTGAAGACTTTTGTTTTCGTAGTTTCATTTTCTCTTTCTTGAGTCATAGGAAACACCGTACTGTTAAAGGGGGTCGAGGTAATACTAAGGAAAAGTTTCCAAGTAATGCTCAACTCAAAGCCTACACATACCCGATCCTTTCGAGTGAAGCCATTGGAAATCGCATACAGTTCAGTCAATTTCTTCAGTGACAGAGATGAAGATCTTCTGTTCTCTGAGGAATTTGTTCTGACTGAGGAGTTAGGAATTCGCCAGTGCGGATTGCCTACAAGTAAGGAACATGATAGCCCTGAGGAATTTGAGAGCTCAAATTTCTGACCGTTGCTGTGCTACGCGCCAGCTGTCCCAAATATCTTATCCACCTAACGGTCACATCATTGAAGGGCATTTATGTCTTATCATGTCGGGTTGCTCCCCGACTATAAAAAGCCGCCCCCTGCAACCACTAGTTGGTTGGCTGCTCCAAGAGAAACTGACACTTGTCATTGAGAGCATCCCATCCTCCGAGGCTTTGAGAGAAAATCATCAGTGAGGAAAAACCCAAACCCAACACCTACAACCCAAAGTGATTGAGCATCACTGAAGAGATTGTTCCTGTGTGGAACCAACGTTTGTTACCTTTGAAGACTGTGCATCTTCCAGACGGTTAGGCGTCAAGGTCTAGAGCATCCAAGAGGAATTGTGGATCGCCGGGTGACCTAGTCTGTGAAGGTTTGGAAGTCACCTTGAAGACTTACCACGAGTGTTTGGGCGATGTCTGTGTGACCTTAGCTCAAGGAGAATACAGTAAGGACTGTGTGTCCTGGGACTATGTGTCCTTTGGTTTAAATACCAAGCTGCTCCAACCAGACATACAACTGTCACAACAGTTGGAACTAGCCTACCAAATCATT
The DNA here is from genome assembly GCA_011799875.1 of Thinopyrum elongatum. NCBI lineage: Eukaryota > Viridiplantae > Streptophyta > Magnoliopsida > Poales > Poaceae > Thinopyrum > Thinopyrum elongatum. The sequence continues at coordinate 310,804,723 of CM022299.1, read as the reverse complement.
GTCTTCACCGAGCTACTGGTTCTATTTCCTCAACCCTTTTATTTCCTCGCTCATGTGTTGATGAAATTGATCGTTACTGTTTGAAGACTTTGACTGAAGACTTTCTCAATTTCCTCAATCCTATTTCTTCAGTCATCTTGTCTTCTGCCTGCTTATCCTATTTACACGCTACATGTGCTTTGTGTATGTTTCATTTCATCATGATGACTATGATGTTGTCTTGTTTTGCATGCACCCAAGTACTTATTCCGCTGCTGGTAGTTCGTCACTTAGCAAATTCCTCAAGTTGTATTTCCTCAGTGACAAATTTGTAAAAATCTCCTATTCACCCCCCCTCTATTCGATATAACACACTTTCAATAAGCCATGGGGTTTAGTTTGTAGAGACACATTCGCAAGGTTTAGAGCTTAGAACATCTTCATACGATCTCGAGGTAGGTCAATCTGTACTTTATACACCATCACAATCAATATATAAGAACTAGGACGTAGGGCTTTACCTCATCAAGAGGGCCCGAACCTGGGTAAAACATGTGACGCCCCCGGCCCAATCGTGCACTAATCATACACGCAATTGCACATGATCAAGCCTAAGGACTCACGGGAAGATATCACAACACAACTCTAAAACATAAATAAATTCATACAAGCTTTATATTACAAGCCAGGGGCCTCGAGGGCTCGAATACATAAGCTTGCGTACAAGCGTCAGCGGAAGCATCAGATATCTGAGTACAGATATGAAACAGAAACAGAAAGGCCTTTAGAAAGGTGGGGCAAAATAAAACACTACAATCGAAAGGCGTAGGCCTCCTGCCTGGGACCCTCCGATCCTACTCCTGGTCGACGGCAAGCTCGTAGTAGTATCCATCCTCTAGGTAGTAGGAGTAGTCGATCGACGGGGCATCTGTCTCAGGGGCTCCGTCATCTTGGCCACGACAAACTGATAAGGGGAGAAAGGAAAACAAAGCAACCGTGAGTACTCAGAAGTACTCAGCAAGCAAGGATCTACACTACATATGCAACATTTTCAAAGGGAGGCTGTATATGTGGACTGGGCTGCAGAAATGCCAGAATATAGAGAAGGCCTAGTCCTATCGAAGACTAGCATCTTCAGAGGTCTTGCAGCAATAGAAGAGAGAAGAACAGTACAATATAATGTAGCAGTATCATTAAGTCTCAACCTCACCCAGAGATCCTTTCTCGACTCCCTGCGAGAAAGCAATCCCAGAGCCATACAATCTTCAACCTCGTCCTGAGATCCCTTCTCGACTCCCTGCGAGAAGCAATCCCAGAGCCATATATCCAAGTATCCAGTTCTAAAATTGTATCAATCAGGATACAACTCCGAGTGTCCTTTACCGTAGGACCGGCTATCGATAGAAGTTTTCTTCCCTGCAGGGGTGCACCAACTTACCCAACACGCTCGATTAACTCCGGCCGGACACACTTTCCTGGGTCATGCCCGGCCTCGGTCAAACGACACACCGCAGCCCTACCTAGAGCTCAGCAGAGAGATCCCCGCCGGTCTACATCCTAAGCACTCAGGGGTCTTGGGCCATCGCCCTGTGCACTCCGGGTCGTTGTGTGCAGGGTGGATACCAGCACCGCCTCGGAGGGTCGGTACGATCCGACCGTGCCACAATGCTGAACTGGACGTCTGACAGAACTGTCGGCTGATGCTACGATGCAGAACGCCCATACTATGCCCACGTGATGGTTAGTGCTATCAGGCCAGAGGCCTGCTCGGATCAAATATCCAAATCGTTATTGGACTAGGGCTTGCGGTAACGAGCAGAGACTCACGAAAGATGTGACCCCGTCGCCCCGTCTTGAGGACTTGCTGCAAGGGTTAATAATGCCCGGCCGCGCCTCGTATTCATCACTCGGGCACCATACAGGCACCCGTCTTCACAACACTCGCCTCTCAGGCGCACGCGCGTACCCCTCAGGGTCGACCCGCCTATCCAAGTAACAGTGTAAAGTCCAAGTATCCGTGTGTCTATAACATCAGGGGAATCCGAGGTATCACCCTCATTGAATTCCCACTCGATGTATCCGTCAAGGTGAACTCGGAGGAATCACCCTCGATGGGTTCACACTTGATGTGTTGCACGACAGCGTCGTTACCGGAAGTGGTGAAGGAGGAATCACCCTCGATGACCACGACCGAATAGCTACTCTACAGAGTTAACATCAGAAGTGCTACAAGAGGTTTCACCCTCGGCACTCGATAGTAACGCTGCAGTGTCGTTACAACTAAGGGGGGTGATGTGCGGTGTCGGGGCCTGGTCTTCAATCCCGTTGATCGGGTCTTCGGATAATCCAACGGGGCGGTCGGGACTAGGGGGTCACTGATAGGTCTCTACCCAGCCTATACTAAGCAGTTTAGGATATGCAGGTAATTATCAACAGTAGGATACAATAAACAGGCTATGCATCAGAATAGGTAAAGCGGTAGCAGCAGCAGTTCTAATGCAAGCATGAGAAATTAGAATGGGCGATATCGGGATGATCAAAGGGGGGGCTTGCCTGGTTGCTCTGGCAAGAGAGAGGGGTCGTCAACGGGCTGCTCGTCGGTAGTGTAGTCGTACCCAGGTGCAGCGTCGTCGGTCTCGGGGACGACGTCGGTGTCGGGGGCTACCGAGAGAGAAGAGGGGGAGGAAACAGTATAAATACTCAGCGAACAAGTGCAGCACAAAGCATAACATGGCAATTCGCGATGACGGAGGTGATCTAACGCAGTGCCGGGTGATACTGGCGAAGGTGGGATTCATCCGGGAATGTTTTCCCGGTTCCGGACATTTGTCAGACAGATGACCGGAGGGGAACGGTTGCATGTTTGGATAGTTAGGGACGTGTGACGGACGAACGGACCGCGTATTCGAATTCGTCTCGTCGTTCTGAGCAACTTTCATGTACAAAGTTTTTCGATCTGAGCTACGGATTATTTAATATGATTTTATAAAGATTTAAACAATTTCTGGAATTTATTTAAATATTTAAATTAACATTATCCGAAACAGTGCTGCGATGACATCAGCATGACATCATGCTGACGTCAGCAGCCATCTGACAGGGTGGGTCCCACCTGTCATAGACTGTTAGGTTAATTAGGGTTAACTAATTAAATTACTATTTAATTAAACTAATTTATTAAATTAGATTAACCTAATCAGGATTAATTAACTTAATTAATTAACTAATTAATTTAATTATTTTTATTTTTATTTTTATTTTTCTAAACGTTTTTCGGGCGGGGCCCGTTTGTCATTGGGCCAGGGGGGTTCGGGGCCCAGCAGCCAGTGGCTCAGGGGCGCGAGGCCCCACCTGGCAGTGGCCCAGGGGCCACGGAAGGGCGACGGGCGCGGCGCGGTGAGGCGCTGCCAGGGGGGACTAGGCGAGGCCGTGGCCTCGCGGGGGCGCCGGCGCGCGGCAGCAGAGGCTGGTGCGGAGCGGCTCGGTGCGAGGCACCGCGGTGCGAGGCCGGGACCGGCGAGGTGCGCGCGCAGCAGAGGCAGGAGCAGAAGCAGGCAGCGGCGACGGCGACGTGCGACGAAGGCGCAGCCACGGGGAGGAGCAAGCAGGCCAGCGGGGACGCGGTCGACGGCGGGTGCGAGCGCTGGGCGGAGCTGCGGTGGGGGGGGGGGACAAAGTCCTTTGCGGGTATCTGGAGGAGATAGTACTGGGGCAGATGTCAGCTTGTCTTTGAGTGTCTGGAAACTTTCCTGACATTTTTCTGTCCATTCAAACTTAACGCCCTTGTGAAGCAGATCAGTCAAAGGCTTAGCAATCTTAGAAAAGTTCTCGACAAATCGACGGCAATAGCTTGCAAGGCCAAGAAAACTTCTCACTTGCTTGACATTCTTCGAGGAGTCCAGTCCAGAATAGCCTGAACTCGTTCGGGGTTAACGGCAATGCCATCTTGGAAATCACATGACCAAGATACGTTACTTCAAGCCAGAATTCACATTTGGAGTATTTGGCATACAACTGTGTGTCTCGAGCCTTTCCAGTACAATACGAGGTGTTCATCATGTTTTCTTCTTATTCTTTGAATAGACCAGAATATCATCTAGATATACCACGACGAACTTGTCGAGGTAATCCATGAATATTAATTCATCGGACGGGAGAATGAGGCTGGAGCATTTGTTAAGCCAAATGACATGACGGTGTACTCGAGGAGCCATAACGAGTAACAAATGCAGTCTTGGGAATATCCTCTTCACGAACACGGATCTGATGGTATCCCAATCTCAAATAAGCTTAGAGAATACTGATGAACCGGCAAGTTGATCATACAAATCATTGATCCAGGAATGGATTTTGTTTCTGGATGGTGGCTTGGTTAATGGGCCGATATCCTGAACCAATCGGTTAGTTTCCATCCTTCTTCTTAACAAAGAGTGAGGTGCTCCCCAAGCAGAGGAACTGGGGCGGATGAACCTTTCTTAAGTGACGTGTCGATTTCTTCCTTAAGTTCGAGAAGATGATGCGGAGGCATCTTATAAGGGCGCTTCGCAATAGGGGTAGTGCCAGGTTTCAAGTCGATGACAAACTCAACAGCTCTAGCAGGGGGTATTCCTGGAAGTTCTTCTGGAAAGACATCTTGAAAATCACGAACAACTGGAACGTTCTCGATGCCTTCAAGGGGTGAAGCATTCAATGCATTCAGAACATATATCGGGCTTTCAGCATCTTGGCTATTCGGGCTGAGTAATTGATCACCTGACCAGAAGGGTGTGAGCTGGACTATCTTAGTAGCACAGTCAATCAAAGCATTATGGGTTGTCAACCAGTCCCATACCAAGAATAATGTCTATGTCGGAAGGTCCAAGTACAATGAGAGAAACCGGAAAAAGTAGACCTCCAATCTCGATGTGGTTGTGAGGGCTTAGCATTGTGGTTTGCCACTTGGATCTCGGGGACTGAACCATTAAGGAGTGGGTAATTCTTCCAGTATAACTCATGTGACTGAGCAAATTGTTGGGAACAAAAGCATGCGATGCTCCTGAATCGAAGAGAACAGAGGCCGTACTGAATTCACAGAGAGTGTTCCCAGCACGATAGTCGGTTCCTTCTGAGCCTTTTCAGCATTGACGTGATTGGCATAGCCAAGCACAACAGCAGACGGTATGGTATTACGGTTTCTGAATCGGCGGTTTCGACAACCCTTCTTACGACCATTAGGAGGACGTGGCGCAACTTGATGAAATCCATAACATTAGGCGGTCCATCATGAACCGCAAGCTGTCTCGGCGGTGAAGGCAGACGGGGTGCACATAAGACGGTCTTGGTGTTGGAGCAGGTCGTGATAACAATTGTGGGGAATCCAGACTCGACGTTTCTGAACTGGCTGACCCGAGGATGAGCCAGCTTCACGAGTGCGCTTGAGCGACTCCTGGTACTCATCAGAGCGGTTTCAACTTGGAAAGATTTGCTGACAAGCGTTGCGAATCTGCAAAATCAAGGACAACAAGTGCGAGTTTTATATCCGTACGCAGTCCTTCACGGAATTTCTCCTGCTTGCGAGTGTCGGTGTCGACGTCATCCGCAGCATAGCGGGATAGTTCGAGAAATTTCCTCTGATATCATCCATAGTCATTGTGCCCTAGAAGTTTACGGAACTCCTGCTTCTTCTGGCCCATCAGACCTTGAGGAATGTACCGTGCACGAAAGCTGATTGAAATTCCTGCCAGTGGTTACAGTTTCAGCAGGCAACATACCCTTGTGGCTTTCCCACCATTGAGCAGCTGATCCCCTCAGGTGATACGTCGCATAGGTGACGTAACTGTCAGGTATAACATTGGCCGACTTCATCTGGAAGGTAATGTCACGGAGCCAATCGTCAGCATCCATTGGATCAGTCGAGCTGCGGAAGACGAATGGACTGAGGCGCACAAATTGTGGCAGAGTTATTGGAGCATTCTGTTGCTGAGCATTCTGAGTTGGGAATTGAGCCAAAACTCCGGTCATAAACTGACGGTTAAGCTCAAACTGCTGACGGTTGAGTTCAAACTGCTGCATCATGGCGGCAATATAGGGTGGAGGAGGATCGTCAGCCATCCTGCCAAATCAACAGGGGCAGTTTAGCAAAAAAAACTGCATGTGTATGGAATGATTCATAAAGTATCACGCACAATAGAAGGAAGTGCAATAGATAATTCAGCATATTCCCACCAGACACTCAAAGCCACACATAGCCTCGGTTAGTATCCAGCATTACGACAGTTGAAAAGGGAGGGCTAGACATCTAGGCGGCGCGCAGGCACGCGGTAGGGAAGTACACAACGAGACATAGCAAGGCTACATCAACGTCGGAGAAAACTAGTGGAGCGAGGAATCTGCAAGTGACAACACAGGGTGCCCTCGATAAAGGATCCTGCAAGCAGAACCTGGCCCACAATCTTGAAGAAAGGGGGGAAATTTCAGAACACCGGGTGGATGTGACAACGAGAACCTAATGTTGGAGTTAGTGAAATTTATTTAACCCGAATAGAAGAGAAATCAGAGTCCCAGAGTAAAGGTCGAGAAGTAAAGATCCTAATACCACCCAATTGGCGACGTGGGCCCGTAGCCACAGAGCCAAGTTAGTAAACAGTTTTTAGACCACTAGACTCAACTTCGGCCAAGGAGTTGGAAAGGGGGATTCCTACAGGCAGTCGCTCTGATACCAACTTGTGACGCCCCCGGCCCATCATGCACTAATCATACACGTAATTGCACACGATCAAGCCTAAGGACTCACGGAAGATATCACAACACAACTCTAAAACATAATAAAGTCATACAAGCTTTATATTCAAGCCAGGGGCCTCGGGCTCGAATACATAAGCTTGCGTACAAGCGTCAGCGGAAGCATCAGATATCTGAGTACAGATATGAAACAGACAGAAAGGCCTTTAGAAAGGCGGGGCAAAATAAAACACTACGATCGAAAGGCGTAGGCCTCCTGCCTGGGACCCTCCGATCCTACTCCTCTGTCGACGGCAAGCTCGTAGTAGTATCCATCCTCTGGGTAGTAGGAGTAGTCGATCGACGGGGCATCTGTCTCAGGGGGCTCCGTCATCTTGGCCACGACAAACTGATAAGGGGAGAAAGGAAAACAAAGCAACCATGAGTACTCAGAAGTACTCAGCAAGCAAGGATCTACACTACATATGCCACATTTTCAAAGGGAGGCTGTATATGTGGACTGGGCTGCAGAAATCCAAATATAGAGAAGGCCTAGTCCTATCGAAGACTAGCATCTTCAGAGGTCTTGCAGCAATAGAAGAGAGAAGAACAGTACATTATCCTGGATCGGGGGTGGGGGGAGACGGAGTGAGCGAGGGGGGTTAGGGTTAGCTGGTCTCCAGGGGATAAGGGGGTGGGGTGGGCCGGTCGGGCCAGCTGGGCTGAGGCCCAGTTGGGCCGGGGGGGGGTTGCTCTTTTTCTTTTTCTTTTCTGTTTTGTTTTCTTTTACCTTTTTCTTTTATTTATTTTCTTTTCTCAGTTTAGCAAATTGTTAGGCCACATATTGAATTTTGTAAAACATAGGAATTGCTCCAACAAATACTAGGCATTACCTACCACTACCAAAAATTGGTTTGGAGTCAACTTGAGTTCACAAAATTTTTATAATAATTAAAATGCATTATTCCTTACTGTTTTAATTATGTTAGTGCCACCTAATTATATTATTATTTGTTGGTTACAATTTTAGACTAGCCTCTGCAATATTTGTTATTTACTGAACATTTTAGTTTTTATGTTGCACAACTTTTATATTTCACTTTCATTTAAATTTGGATTTTGACTTAGGAGTTGAAATGCAATATAATGCTGATGATGATCATGCACTGTTAAACATGATGACATGGCATAATCCCGAGAATTCTCATCCCGAGAATTAAGAGGTAGAAGGAAAAGGTTCGGGGTATTCCGCACGAAGGTTCTCCTCGCGTTCCCAAGTGGCTTCATCTTCAGTATGATTTGACCACTGTACTTTGAGGAACTTGGTAACCTTCTGACGGGTCCGACGTTCAGCTTCATCGAGAATGCGGATCGGATGCTCCTTATAAGAAAGATCATCTTGCAATTCGAGCATTTTGTGATCCACAGCTCGGTGCGGAGATTCTTTGAAGCATTGACGAAGTTGCGACACATGGAAGACGTCGTGGATATGAGAGAATTGCGACGGCAATTCCAATTTATATGCCACCTGACCACGTCTAGCAATTATGCGGAAAGGACCAATATAGCGTGGAGCTAGCTTGCCCTTGATTCCAAAACGGTGAGTGCCCTTCATAGGGGTGACACGTAGATAAGCTTGATCACCAGGTTGATAAGTCAAACCCCATCGTTTGTGATCATAGTTGCTTTTCTGGCGGTCCTGAGCCGCCTTGAGATTTTCCCAAACAATACGAACTTGTTCTTCAGCGTGTTGAATAATATCCGGACCCACGAGCGGTCGTTCCCCAGTTTCTGACCAATTCAGAGGGGTTCGACACTTACGTCCATATAGAACTTCGAAGGGGGCCATTTTCAAGCTGGCTTGATAGCTGTTGTTGTAAGAGAATTCGGCATATGGAAGAGATTCTTCCCACTTCTTACCGAAAGAAATAACACAAGCTCGAAGCATGTCTTCAAGCACTTGGTTAACACGTTCAACTTGGCCTTGGGATTGGGGATGATAAGCTGAACTCCAGGTAATATGAGTTCCCATAGCTGTTTGGAAACTTTCCCAGAATTTGGAAGTGAAAAGGCCGCCACGGTCCGAACTGATCTCCTTCGGAATACTGTGGAGTGAAACAATTCTGGAGATATACAACTCTGCTAACTGACTAGCAGTGATAGTTTCTTTGACGGGCAGAAAGTGTGCAACTTTAGAGAGTTGGTCGACGACGACAAGGATAGCATCGTGACCCTTCTGTGACCTGGGAAGTCCTGTAACGAAATCCATCTGAACCTTATCCCATTTCCATAGAGGAATAGGAAGTGGTTGCAGAATTCCAGCTGGTTTCTGATGTTCTGCTTTAACGCGACGACACACATCACATTCAGCAACATAACGAGCAATGTCCTGCTTCATTTTTGTCCACCAGTACCTTTGACGGAGATCACGATACATCTTGGTGCTACCCGGATGAATAGACAGCGGGGTATCATGTGCCCCCTTCATGACTTTGTCAGTCATGAGTTCGAAGCGAGGTACGACAATGCGGTTTCTGAAATACAAGGTTCCATCTTCAGACAGCGAGAAATCCCTGTACTTTTGAAGGTGAAGATCTTTCTTCATGAGATCAATTTCAGCATCTTTAGCTTACGCATCCTTAACAGCTTTCTCAAGATCTGGTTGTATCACAAGGTTATTTAGAGAGCCCTGTGGAACAATACGCATATTCAGCTTGCATAGTTCTTCAAAAAGACGAGGTTGAGCTCGCCTAACCATGAGGTTGTCGCAATAGGATTTGCGGCTTAAGGCATCAGCCATCACGTTAGCCTTGCCAGGGGTATAGGAAATACCCAAATCATAGTCCGCAATGGCCTCCATCCATCTTTGCTAACGGAGGTTTAGAGATGGTTGAGTGAACAAGTACTTCAGACTTTTATGATCCGTGTAGATCTCGCAACGATTACCGAGAAGGTAATGTCGCCACAACTGCAATGCATAGATCACAGCAGCTAGTTCTAGATCATGTATCGGATAATTCTCTTCATGTGGGCGCAACTGACGAGATCCATAAGCAATCACTTTACGCTCTTGCATTAGGACACAGCCTAATCCTTCACGGGAAGCATCACAATAAATCACAAAGTCTTTGCGGGTATCTGGAGGAGATAGTACTGGGGCAGATGTCAGCTTGTCTTTGAGTGTCTGGAAACTTTCCTGACATTTTTCTGTCCATTCAAACTTAACGCCCTTGTGAAGCAGATCAGTCAAAGGCTTAGCAATCTTAGAAAAGTTCTCGACAAATCGACGGCAATAGCTTGCAAGGCCAAGAAAACTTCTCACTTGCTTGACATTCTTCGGAGGAGTCCAGTCCAGAATAGCCTGAACTCGTTCTGGGTTAACGGCAATGCCATCTTTGGAAATCACATGACCAAGATACGTTACTTCAGAAAGCCAGAATTCACATTTGGAGTATTTGGCATACAACTGGTGTTCTCGGAGCCTTTCCAGTACAATACAGAGGTGTTCATCATGTTCTTCTTTATTCTTTGAATAGACCAGAATATCATCTAGATATACCACGACGAACTTGTCGAGGTAATCCATGAATATATAATTCATCGGACGGGAGAATGAGGCTGGAGCATTTGTTAAGCCAAATGACATGACGGTGTACTCGTAGGAGCCATAACGAGTAACAAATGCAGTCTTGGGAATATCCTCTTCACGAACACGGATCTGATGGTATCCCAATCTCAAATAAGCTTAGAGAATACTGATGAACCGGCAAGTTGATCATACAAATCATTGATCCGAGGAAGTGGATATTTGTTCTGGATGGTGGCTTGGTTAATGGGCCGATAATCCTGAACCAATCGGTTAGTTCCATCCTTCTTCTTAACAAAGAGTGAAGGTGCTCCCCAAGCAGAGGAACTGGGGCGGATGAAACCTTTCTTAAGTGACGTGTCGATTTCTTCCTTAAGTTCGAGAAGATGATGCGGAGGCATCTTATAAGGGCGCTTCGCAATAGGGGTAGTGCCAGGTTTCAAGTCGATGACAAACTCAACAGCTCTAGCAGGGGGTATTCCTGGAAGTTCTTCTGGAAAGACATCTTGAAAATCACGAACAACTGGAACGTTCTCGATGCCTTCAAGGGGTGAAGCATTCAATGCATTCAGAACATATATCTGGCTTTCAGCATCTTGAGCTATTCGGGCTGAGTAATTGATCACCTGACCAGAAGGGTGTGTGAGCTGGACTATCTTAGTAGCACAGTCAATCAAAGCATTATGGGTTGTCAACCAGTCCATACCAAGAATAATGTCTATGTCGGAAGGTCCAAGTACAATGAGAGAAACCGGAAAAAGTAGACCTCCAATCTCGATGTGGTTGTGAGGGCTTAGCATTGTGGTTTGCCACTTGGATCTCGGGGACTGAACCATTAGAGGAGTGGGTAATTCTTCCAGGTATAACTCATGTGACTGAGCAAATTGTTGGGAAACAAAAGCATGCGATGCTCCTGAATCGAAGAGAACAGAGGCCGGTACTGAATTCACAGAGAGTGTTCCCAGCACGATAGTCGGTTCCTTCTGAGCCTTTTCAGCATTGACGTGATTGGCATAGCCAAGCACAACAGCAGACGGTATGGTATTACGGTTTCTGAATCGGCGGTTTCGACAACCCTTCTTACGACCATTAGGAGGACGTGGCGCAACTTGATGAAAATCCATAACATTAGGCGGTCCATCATGAACCGCAAGCTGTCTCGGCGGTGAAGGCAGACGGGGTGCAACATAAGACGGTCTTGGTGTTGGAGCAGGTCGATGATAAACATTGTGGGGAATCCAGACTCGACGTTTCTGAACTGGCTGACCCGAGGATGAGCCAGCTTCACGAGTGCGCTTGAGCGACTCCTGGTACTCAGTCAGAGCGGTTTCAACTTGGAAAGATTTGCTGACAAGCGTTGCGAAGTCTGCAAAATCAAGGACAACAAGTGCGAGGTTTATATCCGTACGCAGTCCTTCACGGAATTTCTCCTGCTTGCGAGTGTCGGTGTCGACGTCATCCGCAGCATAGCGGGATAGTTCGAGAAATTTCCTCTGATATTCATCCATAGTCATTGTGCCCTGAGAGAGTTTACGGAACTCCTGCTTCTTCTGGCCCATCAGACCTTGAGGAATGTACCGTGCACGAAAAGCTGATTGAAATTCCTGCCAAGTGGTTACAGTTTCAGCAGGCAACATACCCTTGTGGCTTTCCCACCATTGAGCAGCTGATCCCCTCAGGTGATACGTCGCATAGGTGACGTAACTGTCAGGTATAACATTGGCCGACTTCATCTGGAAGGTAATGTCACGGAGCCAATCGTCAGCATCCATTGGATCAGTCGAGCTGCGGAAGACGAATGGACTGAGGCGCACAAATTGTGGCAGAGTTATTGGAGCATTCTGTTGCTGAGCATTCTGAGTTGGGAATTGAGCCAAAACTCCGGTCATAAACTGACGGTTAAGCTCAAACTGCTGACGGTTGAGTTCAAACTGCTGCATCATGGCGGCAATATAGGGTGGAGGTGGAGGATCGTCAGCCATCCTGCCAAATCAACAGGGGCAGTTTAGCAAGAAAAACTGCATGTGTATGGAATGATTCATAAAGTATCACGCACAATAGAAGGAAGTGCAATAGATAATTCAGCATATTCCCACCAGACACTCAAAGCCACACATAGCCTCGGTTAGTATCCAGCATTACGACAGTTGAAAAGGGAGGGCTAGACATCTAGGCGGCGCGCAGGCACGCGGTAGGGAAGTACACAACGAGACATAGCAAAGGCTACATCAACGTCGGAGAAAACTATTGGAGCGAGGAATCTGCAAGTGACAACACAGGGTGCCCTCGATAAAAGGATCCTGCAAGCAGAACCTGGCCCACAATCTTGAAGAAAGGGGGGAAATTTCAGAACACCGGGTGGATGTGACAACGAGAACCTAATGTTGGAGTTAGTGAAATTTATTTAACCCGAATAGAAGAGAAATCAGAGTCCCAGAGTAAAGGTCGAGAAGTAAAAGATCCTAATACCACCCAATTGGCGACGTGGGCCCGTAAGCCACAGAGCCAAGTTAGTAAAACAGTTTTTAGACCACTAGACTCAACTTCGGCCAAGGAGTTGGAAAGGGGGGATTCCTACAGGCAGTCGGCTCTGATACCAACTTGTGACGCCCCCGGCCCAATCATGCACTAATCATACACGTAATTGCACACGATCAAGCCTAAGGACTCACGGGAAGATATCACAACACAACTCTAAAACATAAATAAAGTCATACAAGCTTTATATTACAAGCCAGGGGCCTCGAGGGCTCGAATACATAAGCTTGCGTACAAGCGTCAGCGGAAGCATCAGATATCTGAGTACAGATATGAAACAGAAACAGAAAGGCCTTTAGAAAGGCGGGGCAAAATAAAACACTACGATCGAAAGGCGTAGGCCTCCTGCCTGGGACCCTCCGATCCTACTCCTGGTCGACGGCAAGCTCGTAGTAGTATCCATCCTCTGGGTAGTAGGAGTAGTCGATCGACGGGGCATCTGTCTCAGGGGCTCCGTCATCTTGGCCACGACAAACTGATAAGGGGAGAAAGGAAAACAAAGCAACCATGAGTACTCAGAAGTACTCAGCAAGCAAGGATCTACACTACATATGCCACATTTTCAAAGGGAGGCTGTATATGTGGACTGGGCTGCAGAAATGCCAGAATATAGAGAAGGCCTAGTCCTATCGAAGACTAGCATCTTCAGAGGTCTTGCAGCAATAGAAGAGAGAAGAACAGTACAATATAATGTAGCAGTATCATTAAGTCTCAACCTCACCCAGAGATCCTTTCTCGACTCCCTGCGAGAAAGCAATCCCAGAGCCATACAGTCATCAACCTCGTCCTGAGATCCATTCTCGACTCCCTGTGAGAAGCAATCCCAGAGCCATATATCCAAGTATCCAGTTCTAAAACTGTATCAATCAGGATACAACTCCGAGTGTCCTTTACCGTAGGACCGGCTATCGATAGAAGTTTTCTTCCCTGCAGGGGTGCACCAACTTACCCAACACGCTCGATTAACTCCGGTCGGACACACTTTCCTGGGTCATGCCCGGCCTCGGTCAAACGACACACCGCAGCCCTACCTAGAGCTCAGCAGAGAGGTCCCCGCCGGTCTACATCCTAAGCACTCAGGGGTCTTGGGCCATCGCCCTGTGCACTCCGGGTCGTTGTGTGCAGGGTGGATACCAGCACCGCCTCGGAGGGTCGGTACGATCCGACCGTGCCACAATGCTGAACTGGACGTCTGACAGAACTGTCGGCTGATGCTATGATGCAGAACGCCCATACTATGCCCACGTGATGGTTAGTGCTATCAGGCCAGAGGCCTGCTCGGATCAAATATCCAAATCGTTATTGGACTAGGGCTTGCGGTAACGAGCAGAGACTCACGAAAGATGTGACCCCATCGCCCCGTCTCGAGGACTTGTTGCAAGGGTTAAGAATGCCCGGTCGCGCCTCGTATTCATCACTCGGGCACCATACAGGCACCCGTCTTCACAACACTCACCTCTCAGGCGCACGCGGGTACCCCTCAGGGTCGACCCGCCTATCCAAGTAATAGTGTAAAGTCCAAGTATCCGTGTGTCTATAACATCAGGGGAATCCGAGGTATCACCCTCATTGAATTCCCACTCGATGTATCCCTCAAGGTGAACTCGGAGGAATCACCCTCGATGGGTTCACACTTGATGTGTTGCACGACAGCGTCGTTACCGGAAGTGGTGAAGGAGGAATCACCCTCGATGACCGCGACCGAATAGCTACTCTACAGAGTTAACATCAGAAGTGCTACAAGAGGTTTCACCCTCGGCACTCGATAGTAACGCTGCAGTGTCGTTACAACTAAGGGGGGTGATGTGCGGTGTCGAGGCCTGGTCTTCAATCCCGTTGATCGTGTCTTCGGATAATCCAGCGGGGCGGTCGGGACTAGGGGGGTCACTGATAGGTCTCTACCCAGCCTATACTAAGCAGTTTAGGATATGCAGGTAATTATCAACAGCAGGATACAATAAACAGGCTATGCATCAGAATAGGTAAAGCGGTAGCAGCAGCAGTTCTAATGCAAGCATGAGAAATTAGAATGGGCGATATCGGGATGATCAAAGGGGGGGCTTGCCTGGTTGCTCTGGCAAGAGAGAGGGGTCGTCAACGGGCTGCTCGTCGGTAGTGTAGTCGTACCCAGGTGCAGCGTCGTCGGTCTCGGGGACGACGTCGGTGTCGGGGGCTACCGAGAGAGAAGAGGGGGAGGAAATAGTATAAATACTCAGCGAACAAGTGCAGCACAAAGCATAACATGGCAATTCGCGGTGACGGAGGTGATCTAACGCAGTGCCGGGTGATACTAGCGAAGGTGGGATTCATCCGGGGATGTTTTCCGGTTCCGGACATTTGTCAGACAGATGACCGGAGTGGAACGGTTGCATGTTCGGATAGTTAGGGACGTGTGACGGACGAACGGACCGCGTATTCGAATTCGTCTCGTCGTTCTGAGCAACTTTCATGTACAAAGTTTTTTGATCTGAGCTACGGATTATTTAATATGATTTTATAAAGATTTAAACAATTTCTGGAATTTATTTAAATATTTAAATTAACATTATCCGAAACAGTGCTGCGATGACATCAGCATGACATCATGCTGACGTCAGCAGCCATCTGACAGGGTGGGTCCCACCTGTCATAGACTGTTAGGTTAATTAGGGTTAACTAATTAAATTACTATTTAATTAAACTAATTAATTAAATTAGATTAACCTAATCAGGATTAATTAACTTAATTAATTAATTAACTAATTATTTATTTATTTTTATTTTTATTTTTATTTTTATTTTTCTAAACATTTTTCGGGCGGGGCACGTTTGTCATTGGGCCAGGGGGTTCGGGGCCCAGCAGCCAGTGGCTCAGGGGCGCGGGGCCCCACCTGGCAGTGGCCCAGGGGCCACGGACGGGCGACGGGCGTGGCGCGGCGCGTGCGCAGGTGCGCGGCAGGGGCGCGGCGAGGCGCGGCCAGGGGGACTAGGCGAGGCCGTGGCCTCGCGGGGGTGCGCGGCGCGCGGCAGCAGAGGCTGGTGCGGAGCGGCTCGGTGCGAGGCACCGCGGTGCGAGGCCGGGACTGGCAAGGTGCGCGCGCAGCAGAGGCAGGAGCAGAAGCAGGCAGCGGCGACGGCGACGTGCGACGGAGATGCGGCCACGGGGAGGAGCAAGCAGGCCAGCGGGGACGCGGTCGACGGCGGGTGCGAGCGCCGGGCGGAGCTGCGTGGGGGGGGGGGACACGGCAACCGGGCACGAGAGCGCGAGCGGCGCACGGGGGTGGGCTGCACGGGAGCGCGGGCTCCGCAGGCAGAGCGCGAGCGCGGTCGGCGCGGGCGGGCGATGCGGCGAGCGAGGCCGCGGTGAGCGCAGTCGTGCAGGTGCGCGTGCGGGGCGAGGGAGAGAGAGGCGGGGCGAGCTCACTGCGGGGCGTAGGGCACGGGGCAAAGGGCGCGGGGAGGAAGTCGGGGTCGGGGCGGCGACGGCGGTCGGCGACGGCGTGGCGGCGTCGGCGACGAGGGCGAGGCGGCGGGCGGCGGGCAGCGGGCGTCGGGGTCGGGGCGCCGTTGCCCCGATCTGGATCGGGGGTGGGGGGAGAGGGAGTGAGCGAGGGGGGTTAGGGTTAGCTGGTCTCCAGGGGATAAGGGGGTGGGGTGGGCAGGTCGGGCCAGCTGGGCTGAGGCCCAGTTGGGCCGGGGGGGAGGGGTTTGCTCTTTTTCTTTTTCTTTTCTGTTTTGTTTTCTTTTACCTTTTTCTTTTATTTATTTTCTTTTCTCAGTTTAGCAAATTGTTAGGCCACATATTGAATTTTGTAAAACATAGGAATTGCTCCAACAAATACTAGGCATTACCTACCACTACCAAAAATTGGTTTGGAGTCAACTTGAGTTCACACAATTTTTATAATAATTAAAATGCATTATTCCTTACTGTTTTAATTATGTTAGTGCCACCTAATTATTTTATTATTTGTTGGTTACAATTTTAGACTAGCCTCTGCAATATTTGTTATTTACTGAACATTTTAGTTTTTATGTTGCACAACTTTTATATTTCACTTTCATTTAAATTTGGATTTTGACTTAGGAGTTGAAATGCAATATAATGCTAATGATGATCATGCACTGTTAAACATGATGACATGGCATAATCAAAAGGGTGATTACTGTAGTTAACCACTGGGGGTGTTACAAAACTTCATGTCCCTACTTCTCTTGTTACCATCTAGCTCAGATCACCAAACTTGGGACCTCCTACCCGAGATCTGTCGGTTTTAGCAACGACATTGGTGGCCCATACAGGTCCCGTCATGTGATCATGTGTGCTCGATGGGAGTTTCACCTGATCATCAGATCTGTTCCAACTGTCACCCACACCGGACACTCAAGACTTCGGGTTAATCGAGGCACCTGAGCGCGTTAGAACGCTTCCTCATCACCAGGATCTAAAACCTAATGACTCTAATCCTATGATCAAGGCCCTCGCCGCCTCCTTGGATCCGGCCAAGGACCAGAAAACAGCCGATGGCGAAGCACTGGTTCCCTTCCCCACAGGAGACCACAACTGCGACCACTCGGACCGGGCTTGGAGCACGGATCCGAACTCACAATCTCCACCAAAGGTGCCTTCGAGCCACCTGCAGGGAAACCTCCTCGAGAAGCCAACTCCAGATCAGTCCGGATTCAGATTCGCTCTCCCACGCACCACCCACATCGCATATTGCCCCGATGCTTCGGGGCCAGCAGATGTCTGGGACTTAGCCTACATCAGGTAGAAACTGAGGGAAACAGTACGATAATTTTGGATGAGGTTCTTATTTGTAAAAAATAAGATCCCAGATTGCTACGACACGGAGGCTATTGCAGCCTTCCACCTCGGTTGTCGAGATGAAAGAATCGCTAATGTTTTTGCACAAAGGCATGTTAGAACATTCCCCGAGCTATTCGATATAATATCAAGATACTACACTATGGAGGACGCCTGGTTGGCAAAACAGGAACGGAAGAATTCAATCCAAAACCTGCTCGACTCCTCCAACAAAAGGCGCTTACGCCAAGGCAAGAAGCGTTTGAGAATCAGCGAGCGAGCCGCTCGCCATGAGCCACATAAGAAACAACCAGCAAATAAACCAAAGACCACGCTGGACATGATCCTAGACAGATTGTGTGCAATACAGTCTGTTTCATTGAACACAAACCCAACTCACAAGCTTCGAGCATGCTGGGTTGTACGTCAGGTCACAAAAGGAGGAATTAGTCTCTTAGACAAGCTGGACCAATAAAGGCCCAAGAAAACTCATCGAGCGGGGAGGGGCACTCGTCCGGCGAGGACATGAGCCTGATGATATACAAAACTCACCCCTCGTGGAACCAGCGAAAAAGAGCTCTTTGGGAAGTAAACCATGGTTTTCACATGACTACCTTGTATAGCAAGTGGTTAGACACCCCGATAACCTTTGGGCATGGAGACCAACCGAGGCTCAGCCCAAGCCGAGGAATTGTGGCTCGAGTCCTCGACCCCATAATCGACGGCTACAGGTTAACGAAAGTCCTGATGGACGGCGGCAGCAGCCTGAACCTCATTTAAAAGGACACCTTGTGAAAAATGCAGCTTGACAAATCCTGAGTCGGCCCAAGCAGAACAACATTTAAAGGAAAAATCCCAGGAAGGGAGGCGCAATGCAGCGGTAGAATATCTCTCGATGTGGTGTTCGGTACTCCCGACAACTATTTCTCGGAAGAATTAATCTTCAACATCATCCCATTCCGAAGTGGCTACCACGCGCTCCTCGGCCGCGATGCGTTCACCAAATTTTAGGTTGTCCCACACTATGCTTATATGAAGCTAAAAATGCCAGGGCCGAACGGGGTGATTACTACGGAAAGTAATATAGGTAGGTCCCTAAGGGCAGAAAATAAAATGGCAGCGCTCTCCTTGGAACTAGATGTTGAGGCTCTCGCAGCTGAGGAATTGATAGCGCTACGCGCAATCGTGGAAAAGGATGACCTCATCCTCGAGAAAAGGCCGAAGTCCACATCTTTGAAACCAGCCGATGAAATAGTAAAATTTCAAGTATATCCCGAAGACCGGGCTAAAACGGCTTCCATCGGAGCACGGCTGGAACCTTCATTTGACGAGGCACTGCGTGCTTTTCTTAAGGAAAATTGGGACATCTTTGCTTGGCATCTATTAGACATGCCAGGCATTCCAAGAAATATGGCCGAACATAGCCTTAACATCGCCGAGGGCTTTAAGCCCATAAAACAAGCACTTCGGAGATTCTCGGAACCCAAGCGACAAGCAATGGGGGAAGAACTAGCCAAGCTGCTGGAAGCCGGATTCATCCGAGAAATTAAACATCCTGAGTGGCTGGCAAACCTAGTAATGGTACCAAAAAAGGACAAATCGTGGTGCCTTTGCATTGATTTCAATAACTCCAATAAGGCTTGCCCAAAGGATCCCTTCCCATTACCTCGGATCGACCAAATAATCGACGCCACAGTCGGGCACGACCTGCTCTATTTCTTGGATGCCTATTCCAGATATCATCAAACAAATATGAAAGAATCTGACCAGGCTGCAACAACCTTTATACCCCCCCCCCCTATAGGCCATTTTGTTTACAATGCCCTTTGGCCTAAAAATGCTGGTGCTACATACCAGTGAATGATCCAGACATGCCTAGAGCCGCAAAATCGACAAGACAGCCAAAGCATATGTGAACGACTTAGTCATTAAGACCCCTCAAGCCAGTACGCTCATAGATGACCTCCAGGAGACATTTAAGAATCTTCGGGCGTACGACATAAAGTTAAATCCGAAAAAATATGTTTTCGGCGTCCCTTCTGGCAAGCTGCTCAGCTTAATCATCTCCCATAGGGGAATAGAAACAAACCCCGACAAAATCAAAGCACTGGACCATTTAGAGGTTACAACAGAGCTCAAGCATGTCCAACGATTAGCAAGGTGTGTTGCCTCCCTTAGTCGGTTTATATCGTAGCTTGGAGAGAAGGCCTTGCTGCTATACTGAATGCTCAAACAAACAAAGAATTTCGTATGGACAAAAGAGGCTCGCACCGCCTTAGAGGAGATTAAGACGCTCCTCGGCACCAACCCAATCTTGGCCGCTCCCTACCTCAGTGAACCAATGTTCCTATATATCCCGGCAACAAACCAAGTGGCGAGTGCCGTACTCGTCATCGAGCGTAGCCTGGAGGGGCATAAGTTACAAGTATAACGAGGGGTATTCTACGTTTTCGAAGTACCAGCGCCGTGTAAAACCAGGTATCCGCGCTACCAAAAAATAGCATATGTCGTCTTTATGGCCTCACTGAAATTAAGGCATTTCTTTCAAGAATGCTCCATTACAGTGGCCTCGGAGGTGCCACTCAATGACATCATTAATAACCATGATGCCACTGGCCGAATCACGAAATGGGCTATTGAGCTCCTGCCTTTTGAAATTGTGTATCGGTCGCGCCGAGCTATAAAATATCAAGTCTTTCCATGCTTTGTGGTGGAATGGACGGAGACCGATCTCCCTAGAGAGCATAGTATGAAATCACATTGGACTATATACTTTGACAGATCCAAAATGCTTGCCGGCCTAGGATCAGGGGTGGTTCTCACCTCACCAACCGGGGATAATATCAAGTACATCCTTCAAATCATGTATACTGATTCTAACAATGATGTAGAATATGAAGCATTGTTGCAAGGACTCTGAATGGCCACATCAATGGGGATCCAGTGCCTGGAGGTCCGAGGAGACTCTAACCTTGCCATCTCCCAGGTCAACGAGGAGTTTGACACCAAGGACCCAAAAATGACAGCCTACCGTAATGCTGTTATGGTAATGTTAGCCCGTTTCGAGGGGCTCGAATTTCATCAGATACCTCGGGACAACAATCAAGCTGCCAATATACTCGCCAGGATGGGAGCTAAACATGACCCCATGCCGGAAAACACCTTCCTAGAGCGGCTATTCAAGCCATCAGTGTTGTGTGATACGTCTCCAACGTATCTATAATTTATGAAGTATTCATGCCATGTTTACAACAATTTTATATGGTTTTTGTATGATTTGATTAGAACTAACCTGGACTGACGTTGTTTTCAGCAGAACTACCGTGGTGTCATTTTTTTGTGCAGAAATAAAAGTTCTCGGAATGTGCTGAAAATTTACAGTGATTTTTAATGGACCAAAAGAGACCCCTGAAGCACCGGAGCTGGGCCAGGAAGTGGACAAGGAGGCCACAAGCTTGCTGGGTGCGTCCTACCCCTAGGTCACTAGCTTCGAGCTTGTAGGCCCCTCGGGCACCCCCTTGACGTGAGACCAATGCCAAAAATTCATATAAATACCAAACCCCCCGAAAAGAACCCTAGATGAGAAGTTCCGCCGCCGCAAGCCTCTATAGCCACGAAAAACCAATCGGGACCCCGTTCCAGCACCCTGCCGGAGGGGGAAATCATCACCGGATGCCATCTTCATCATCCCGGCGGCCATCATGATGAGGAGGGAGTAGTTCACCCTCGGGGCTGAGGGTATTTACCAGTAGCTATGTGTTTGATCTCTATCTCTCTCTCTTGTGTTCTTGATTTGGCACGATCTTGATGTACCGCGAGCTTTGTTAATATATTTGGATCTTACGGTGTTCTTCCCTCTCTACCTTCTTGTGATGAATTGAGTCTTGCTCTTCGAGGTTTCGTTATGTTGGATTGAATATTGGATTGGAGAACACTTGATGTATGTCTTGCATATGGATACCCGTGGTGACAATGGGGTATTATATCTATTCACTTGATGTATATTTTGGCACTCAACTCGCGGATTCCTGAGGTGACATTGGGGTAATCTATGCATAGGGGTTGATGCATGTTTTCGTCCTACGTTCTCCGATAGAAGCTTTGGAGTGAATCTTTGTTGCATGTTGAGGGATTGTTATATGATCCAATTATGTTTTCATTGTTGAGAGATTTTGCACTAGTAAAAGTATGAACCCTAGGCCTTGTTTTCAAGCATTGCGATACCGTTTTTGCTCACTTTTGTTACTAGTTACCTTACTGTTTTTATTTATTCAGATTATAAAAATATATTTCTACCATCCATACTACACTTTTATCACCATCTCTTCGCCGAACTAGTGCACCTATACAATTTGCCATTGTACTGGGTGTGTTGGGGACACAAGAGACTCTTTGTTATTTGGTTGCAGGGTTGTTTGAGAGATACCATCTTCATCCTACGCCTCCCACAGATTGATAAACCTTAGGTCATCCAGTTGAGGGAAATTTGCTACTGTCCTACAAAACTCTGCGCTTGGAGGCCCAACACAAGTCTACAAGAATAAGTTGTGTAGTAGACATCACTGTGGCAGAGAGAACCACGACCCGCTGAACCCTCCATTTCCGAGGAGATCCCCCCTACAACTATTGAGCCGGACGACGAGATAATCGGGGGCTCGGCAATCGAAGAAACAACTTCGGCACACAAAATCATGGTAATCATCTTTGGCTTCTACAACTATTGCTAACCCATAGCGATAAAGTAAAGAAATTACATGGCATCTAAGAATTGACACGCAGGTCATGCAATAAAATTAACACAAACTAGATGGCTCCTGCCGGTTGCCGCACTCATCGACATGCAAGTCATGAAAGAATACAAAACCTGATCATCTCATACATCACATATATCATATCACATCTTGGCCATACTACATCACATGCCCTGCAAAAACAATTTAGACGTCCTCTACTTTGTTCTTGCAAATTTTACGTGGCTTCTAAGGGCAACGTATAAGAATCGTTCTTACCTACGCAAAGCCACAACGGTGATATACAAGTTGCCTTTTAACCCTTTTCAAGGACCGCCATTGTGAAATCAGATTCAGCTAAACTAGGAGAGACAGATACCCGCCAGCCGCTTTATGTAAAACAAGTTACATGTCAGTCGTGGAACCGGTCTCTTGTGCATGGACAAGTAAAGCTAATCCGGGCCGCTTCATCCCACAAGACCGCAAAATTTAGAAAGACAAAGGAGGGTAGCAACATGGACATCAACGCCCACAACAAAATTGTGTTCTACTCGTGCAAAATATCTACGCATAGACCTAGCTCATGATCCACTGTTGGGAATCATTTCATAGAAAACAACTATTTTCCTACAGATTCACCCAAGATCAATCTACTATATGCTAGCAATGACTGGGAGTGTGTCTACATACCATTGTACACCGAAAGCGGAAACATTCAACGAAGTTGGTTGATGTAGTCGTACTCTTCACGATCCAATACGATCAAGCACCGCACAAACGGCACCTCCGAGTTATGTACACGTACGGCTCGGTGACGTCCCCTCCTTCTTGATCCAGCAAGCGAGGGGGATAGGTAGATGGGATATAGGCCAGCATGACGGCGTAGTGGTGGAGGAATTTCTACATGGATTTGCTAAGCAGTTGCGAAGGAAGAAGTGGAGGGAGAGAGGGAGGGTGGCGGCCAAGGTCAGGGTTGGTGGTGCCCAGCCCCTCCCCTCTCTTTTATATAGGGGGTGAGCCCACCTTGCCCCCCCTCCAAGCCAGGGGGCCGGCGGCCAGGGCGGATTCTTGCCCCCCCCCCCCAAGTCTCCTGGCACCCCTTCCCCTTTAGGGTTTCCCCTTCCCAGCCGCATGGGCCCTTGGGGGGTTGGTGCGCCTGGCCCATGTAGGCCAGGGTGCTACCCCTCAGCCCATGTAGGCCTCCGGGATAGGTGGGACCCACTGGTGGACACCCGGAACCCTCCGGAACTCCCTGATACAAATACCGAAAGAAACCAAGCTTTTTTTGGAACCCCGAAAAACACTTTCCTTATATGAAAATTTACCTCCGGACTACTCCGAAGCTCCTTTGATGTCCCGGATCCCGTCTGAGACTCCGAACTACCTTCGGTCTCACCATCATGAATATCCCAATACTACCCTAGCATTACCGAACATTAAGTGTGTGACCCTACGGGTTAGAGAACATGCAGACATGACCGAGACACCTCTCCAGTCAACAATCAATAGGGGGATCTGGATGTCCACAATGACTCCCACATATTCAACAAAGATCTCTATTGGTTTGAACCACGATGTCAAGGACTCAAATAACCCCATATACAATTCCCTTTGTCTCACGATATTTTACTTGCCCGAGATTCGATCGTCGGTATCACCATACCTAGATCAATATCGTTACCAGCAAGTTCTCTTTACTTGTTCCGTAATACAATACCCCCATGACTGAACACATTAGTCACATGCTTGCAAGCTACTTAGGATATCGTGTTACCGAGAGGGCCCAGAGATTCTCTTCATCACATGGAGTGACAAACCCCAGTCACGATCCATGCAACCCAACTAGTTCCTTCCAAAATACCTGAAGAGCACCTTTATGATCACCCAATTACGAAGTGACGTTTAATACCCACAATGCATTCTTCTGGTATTAGGGAGTGGCATGATCTCATGGTCCAAGGAACGGACACTTGACATTAAGAAAGTTATAGCAGTTAAACTAAGTGACATGATCAGATGCTAAGCTTATGATTGGGTCTGTCCATCACATCATTCTCCTAATGGTGTGATCTTATTATTAAATGAAAACTCATGTCTATGGTTAGGAAACCTTAACCATCTTTAATCAACGAGCTAGTCTAGTAGAGGCTCACTAGGGACACGGTGTTTGTTTATGCATCCACACATGTATTTGAGTTTTCGGTTAATACAATTATAGCATGGAGAATAAACATTTATCAAAAACAAGGAAATATGATAATAACAACTTTATTATTGCCTCTAGGGCATATTTCCGACAGTGGGAGGCACGGCTAGCGGCGGTGCGTTGTGGGAAATCTAGCGGCAAAGATAAGAATCGAGCGCGGGGGGGGGGGGGATCGATGAGTCGTGCGGGATGTGGCTCGGGTTACTTACGTTGGCAGTTTTGCCATAAATACCTCCTACATTGGAGGTATTATGCTAAAAAAATGCTTCTTCAGTGGAAATCATTAGTGAGGGGTTGGGCTAATTTTCGTTTGCACGACGATTCTAGTTTGATTCTTTCAAAAGTTAATGGCTAAAATTCAGTTAGTTTTGGCTTTTATTCCTCAGCCTCACATTCTGCTGAAGAAGCTGAAAAGAACTGACCCTAAGTCTCCTTGTCGTGGGATAATGATCACTACACGAGCCGAACTTAGAGCATCTTCAAGGAGTCCCGCCTGGTGGGATTTGGCGTGGTAATCAGGAACCACATCGAAGATTCTTGTTAGCTTGCCGCGAGCGCATTGACGATGTTACCTCCCCGGAACTAGCTGAAGCAGTGGCGCTACAGTGTGCAGTGGCTCTCAGCCGCCAGGAAGGCTTTTCAAGGGCTGTTTTGCAGTCACATTGTTTGTCCGTTATCCAGAGAACCAATGCTCCGACCGTTGACCACTCATCGGTGGGGATCATCACGGCCAATATCAAGGAGTTGGCGACATTCTTCTCGTCCATTCACTTTAGTCATGTAAATCGTTTGTCGTATGTTGTGGCACATATTCTAGCTAGATCTTCTGAATCCTCTAGTGACTCTATTTTTCATGTAACCCTGAGTTATATCTAGGAGGCACTCTCCATTTGATTATGCTTGATGAATAAAGCTTGGTATTCCTTTAAAAAGTTAGAGCATCTACAGTCGGATACAGCAAATACGACCCCTTAAACACCCGCGTTCACGCCCGGGCGCATCCGCGGACATTGACCGGTCAATCCTCAAATAATCTCTTCCACAACCGGATAATTCAATTTAGAAATCTCAAATCCATACTGTTACTGTCAGTGCATCAAGTGCCCCCTTAGTGGTTTTGGAGTATTGAAGACAAATGGGTTGAGGGACTAATGTGTTTGTGAGTGTACATGGGTGTTATTGTCCCTGAAGATTTGGTTTAACCCAGGGAAGACGACCCCTAAAAATGTATTTCTTCAAGTGAAGAAATTGGTACGGCCTTTGAAAAAATTGATGTGAAGACTTTTTTTCATAGTTTCTTTCTTCTTATTTTTTAGTCAAAGGAAAAACCGTACTGTTAAAGGGGGTCTAGGTGAATCATAGTTCACAATTCCAAAGTGATGCTCAAACCTATACATATAGAAGCCACTTTTGTGTGAAGCCTTTGGAAATCTTTGGAACAGCTGACGACTTTGCTAGGGACAGTGATAAAGTTCATCTGGCCGCTGACAAAATTGGTCATGCTGAGGAGTTAGGATTTCGCCAATGCGATTTGCCTATCGTGAGGAAATTGAGTGCCCCGGTGAAATTGAGGGCTAAAATTTCCGACTGTTGCGGCGCCGCGTGCCAGCTGTCGAGTGGATCCTTATCCTGACAACGGTCATGTATGAGAAGGGCATTTATGATAATTCATGTCGGGTTGCCCTGGCTATAAATAGCCCCCCCCCAACAACCACTTGTTGGTTGGCTGCTCTAGAGAGAATTTTACACTTGTCATTTGAGAGCAACCCATCCTTCGACGAATTTGAGAGAAATCTAAGTGAGGAAAAACCCAACCAGAGCCAAAGTGATTGAGCATCACTGTAGAGATTGATCTGTGATCCGACGCCTGTTACCTTTGAAGACTGTCATTCTTCCAGACGGTTAGGCGTCATGTTCTGAGCACCCAAGAGTAATTGTGGTGTGCCGGTGAACAAGTCTGTGAAGGTTTTGGAAGTCTACCTTGTATACTTGCCACGAGTGATTGGGCGAGGTCTAAGTGACATTGGATCAAGAGGAATACGGTGAGGACTAAGTGTCCCCTAAGTTCATCTCAGCCGCCTCAACCAGACGTACAGTTGATACAGCAGCTGGAACTAGTCTACCAAATTGATGTTTCTTCACCGAGCCTACCTGGTTTCAAATTCCTCACCCTTACCTTACGTATTTCTGCTGCTGAAGAATTTGTGATCTACTTTCTGAAGAATTTAAACTGAAGACTTTCATCATGCTATTTTTCATTTCTTCAGTTCATCTTCCTCATGCTTGTATGCTTGTATATTACATGCTCTTCACCTATATGTATCTTGTATGCATGCTTTCTGCTAGTGTGTTGAATTAGTTCCCTCGCGTTTCTATTTCTTCACTCTGATCTTCATCAAATTCATCAGAGTTTGACAAATTTCTAAAAATCTCCCATTCATCCCCCCTCTCGGAGTAAACCTGCGCTTTCAGTTACATGCAACGTAAAACCTAATCTAAGCGGAGCTCACCCGGCTCCGCCGTGCCCATGTCTGGGGGCCGGCTGCGTCCCTCAGAGCGCTGGTCTGATTGCCGGCTAGGTAGAGTAGGACACGAACTGACTCACAGGACTCAAGACGCCACTGTCTCCCATGCCCTACCCTTCCTCGTCAGAGCCTGGAACCCTGATGGTGTCGGTGGACGTGAGATCGATGATGGATCCATCCTGGGAGGAGCCGGCAACATCCACCACAACACGGTTGCGGCGCCCGAACTAGTGCACCATACGGGGCGCCGGATGATACATCTCCAACGTATCTATAATTTTTTATTGTTTCATGCTATTGTAGTATCAATCTTGGATGTTTTATATGCAATTATATATCTTTTTGGGACTAACCTATTGACCTAGTGCGAAGTGCCAGTTGTTGTTTTTTGCCTGTTTTTGGTTTTCCAGGAAATCAGTACCAAACGAAGTCCAAACGCTACAAAACTTTTTGATGATTTTTTTCTGGACAAGAGAGACCCTAGAAGCTCCGGGAGAAGACCAGAAGGCAAACAAGGAGACGACAAGGCAACAGGGCGCGCCCAGGGGGTAGGCGTGCCCTGATACCTTATGGGCCCCTCGTGGCTCCGTCCGACCTAATTCCACCTCTATAAATTCTCTAAAATTGGGAAACCAACAGAGAGCCACCCAAAATACTTTTCCCGCCGCCATAAGTTTCTCTTCTTCCGTGATCCCATCTGGAGGCCTTTTCCGGCACCCTGTCGGAGGGGGAATCGATCACGGAGGGCTTCTACGTCAACCTTGCCGCCCTTCCGATAATGTATGAGTAGTTTACCACAGATCTATGGGTCCATAGCTAGTAGCTAGATGGCTTCTTCTCTCTCTCTTTGATCTTCAATACAATGTTCTCCTTGATATTCTTGGAGTTCTATTCGATGTAATCTTCTTTTGCAGTGTGTTTGTTGGGATCCGATGAAAGGGTTTATGATCAGATTATTCATGAATATTAATTGAGTCTTCTCTGAATTCTTTTATACATGATTAATATAGCTTTGAATATCTCACCGATCTATCCGTTTGGTTTGGCCAACTAGATTGACTTATCTTGCAATGGGAGAGATGATTTGTAATGGGTTCAATCTTACGGTGCTCTATATCCCAGTGACAAAAGGGGCCAAGACACGTATTTGTATTGTTGCCATTAAGGGGAAAACGACAGGGTTTATTCATATTGGTTGGATTTACTTTGTCTAGATCATGTCATCTTGCTTAAGGCGTTACTCCGTTTTTTATGAACTTAATACTCTAGATGCATGCTGGATAGCGGTCGATGAATGAAGTAATAGTAGTAGATGCAGGCAGGAGTCGGTCAACTTGTCTCTGGCGTGATGCCTATATATATGATCATTGCCTTGAATATCAGCATAACTATGTGTTTTTCTATCAATTACGCAACAGTAATTTGTTTACCCATCATATGTTTTTTGTTTGAGAGAGAAACCTCTGGTGAAAACTATGGCCCCCGGGTCTACTTTTATCATATATAAAATCCAAAAATACCTTGCTGCAATTTAATTACCATTATTTTATTTTGTGTTTTATTTTATCAATCTATCACTATCAGATTTGATCCTTGCAAATAACCGCCGAGGGGATTGACAACCCCCTTGATCGCGTTGGGTGCAAGTATTTGCTCTTTTGCGTGTAGGTGTTGTTAACGAGCTTTCGCATGGTTCTCCTACTGGATTGATAACCTTCGTTCTTAACTGAGAAAAATACTTATCTTTACTGTACTGCATCATCCTCTCCTCTTTGAGGAAATCGCAACGCAGCTCACAAGTAGCACCGGAGAATGCGACTTTGCCTTGCCAACGTCCACCGCAGCGAGGGCTGCCGCCGTCTCCCACGCCCGCTGCCTCGCATGGTGGGCACGCCGCACCATGTTTGTGTCAGGCGACGCCCATGCGCTCACCTCCGCCTTGACGCACCAACAGAGAGGTTGCGCGTCCGCCACCTCATTCGGATGCCAGACGGACCGCACGGCCTCCTCTCGGCGGATCCATGCACCACTTGGGCGGACGCAATGGAGTGCCGACGAAAGGAGTCCGAGCGCTGCCGTCAAGCGGCCTCCTCCTGGGAGCGATGGAGCGCAAGCCGGATGTTCATCTCCTCCTCGGGGCCGCGTGAGATGAGCTCGGGGTCGACGAACTCGGATCCGCTGCCTGTCATGCCGGATAAGGCCGGAGATCGCCGGATAGGAGCTTGGGTGGCAGAGTCGAGTGGAGGGAAGTGAAGTGGAGTGAAGTGCATAGGGTTTAGTCCAGAGAGCGGATGGGGATGAATATATGTGGGGTCTAGTGGGCCAGCATGGGCCGAATCCGATGTGATGGACACGCTGAGTCACGCCCAGGCCACCTCATATCCGCCCCATATTTGAGCTGGATATGAGGGATGTCTGTCAACCCGAATATTTGAGACCGGTTTGAGGCGCCGTCTGGGCTAAAAAAAATTTTGACAGGTCAGTGACCGAACGGTTTGGTAGACTTACGAGGGGTGTTTGAGGCGGCCGGTCGTAGATGCTCTTACCTACTCTCGGCGAGTAAAAGAATGACCGGATAGCCAGCCTCGGCGAGCCCCTCGATCGATGCGGCATGTGCGCCGGCACTGTCGTCCGTCATCTAGCTCCGGATGGAGAACGGTACAAGAGGACAGGACTAGCTTAGCCATGGCGTTGGCGAGCGTGTCACACACTTGTCTGGCGTCCTGCGCAGTGGCGGAGACAGGGGAGACCAGCAGGGCCCTGGCCCCCCCTAACATCTCATATTTGCTGTTAATTAGCTAATGAACAGTGCACAATTAGTGAGTATTTGCTGCTAAAAAACTACTTTCCAATGATTTGACCCTCCACAACCAGTTCTAACAGCCCTCGGCCTCCCTGATAATTTTTTTCTGGCTCCCCCACTGATCCTGCGCCCTGGGGGGCGAGGGGAGTATTGGATGCGCGCGAGCTGCGCATGGCGCCTTTTGGCCGACGGCGACGCGTCAGCGACCCCATTTGTCGTGTAGCTTGGCTCGTCGCGCGCGCGCCCACTGGGCCGCGGATCCATGGTCCATTCGTAGCAGCATATCACTCGTCCATATGCCGCTGAGTGTTGACGCTTCCACGACATGTTGTGGGCTTCCTAGCCACATACTGCCCGGAGGCAAAGGCGTAGGGGAGGCAAGCCAGATGGATGGATGTTTTCCGCACTCGTGTGGATGAGGCTTGCTATCATCGGTTTCTTCATGTGGATATCCTTAATTCTTGCCGTGGCTAGATATGCTCTGGATTTTTAGATGTGGTGTTTACTGCATACGTGTTTCTCGTTGCTTTTTGTCGCAAGTGAGATGCAATCCTCCATCCATGTACTGTAGGTACTCTACTCCGTCTGGACTCCGAAGCTGGCCCAGTCTACTCTACCTCCTTTGAACTGACATACCTCAGTAATAGTAATAATTAGTGCGCTATTAAAAGAAACTAAAACGTAACATAGTAAAGTTACAGCTTGATCCGGATCAAGATAGTTGTTCTGTCAAAAACATATATTCAAGAAGAAAGACGGTATTGGTGCCTTTGTCAAGTTCGACGGGTTTGAGTTCCGTCGTGTGCTGGAAGAGAATGGATTTGTTCCTGATGGTGATTTTTTTTCCCATATTTGAGATCACCACGATGATGAACCGTACCATGGAGCTAATCATGTACTCCAAGTCCAACGGAGTAGTAAAAAATTTCCGGATGACGATGCCAACAAGAAAGCAAAAAAAAGTCACGAACAATGGTGGAAGTGCCTCTCCGGCTAGCACGATGGACACCTCGGTTCCCATGCAAACTGATGCTGCTATACCTGTGTCCACTAACCTGCAGGTGTTGCCTCATTCGTTGGCTGCTGATGAGCCTGCTCTCGTTGCGGCTCAGCGGCAAGCCGCGATCATGCAGCAGCCAGAGCGTGGCCAGAAGCAGGTCCAACAGCTTGTGTTGCGCGAGCTGGGAGCAATTAGCTGCTGAGCGCTCCTTCGGGAGCCTTCAAACGATCATAGCCATCACCACATGTCGTGCTATGGGCGCTATCTGGATTTTATTTTTTTGAATTTTTTCGCACACGTTTTCGGCTTTATAAACGGTTTTTTAAGGTTTTTCACTGGTCTTCTTTAGCTTTTGGATAAAAAATTTACACGAAAAAACACGTTTTTTTCTTTCGCGAAAGGCACAGTTTTGCTTTCGCGAGAGGCACGGTTTTGCTTTCGTGAGACACGGCCATGCCTCTTGGAAACGAAAAAAAATATTTTTTTTCTTTCTCGAGAGGCACGGTTTTGCTTCCACGAGAGGTACAATTATGCTTTCGCGAGAGGCACGGCCGTGCCTCTCGGAAACGAAAAAAATGCGTTTTCTGCTTTTTCTTTCCGCGAGAGGCACGGTTGTGCTTTCGCGATAGGCACGGTCGTGCATCTCGGAAACGAAAAAAAACACGCTTTCTGTTTTTTTTTTCTTCCGCGAGAGTCACGGTTTTGATTCCGCTAGAAGCACGGTTGTTGCTTTCGCGAGAGGCACGGGCGTGCCTCACTGAAACAAAAAAAATGCATTTTTGGTTTTTTTTTCTTGCACGAGAGGCATGGTTGTGCTTCCGCGATAGGCACGGCCGTGCCTCTTTCGGAAAGGGAAAAAATGTGCTCCCGATTCGGTTTTTCCGTCTGGTTTATTTTGTCCTGTTCTTTTCGTGAAAAAAAGTTCGTCAAAATCTATCAACATGGAATCTAGTTTTATAGATCTCGATGCGAGGAATCCAATAGTGAAAACGGTTCGAGATTTGGACGCAAGGTTTAAAAGATCTTTGTATATTAAGTCTATGATCATTTTGTTCAATAGATTTTTTGAATCTATGAACAAATATCATTTTTTGAAATTACGAACAATTTATAAAAAAGCACAAACATTTTCTGAAAAACAGGAAAAAAATTGAAATGACATTTTTTTTCCAAATTATGAACAATTTTTCAAAGCATGAACAATTTCGAAATTCTCCAGACATTTTTTGAATTTACAAACAAAAATTGGAAAGCTGGAACATTTTTGGAAATTCTTGAACATTTTTTAAATTTGTGAATAAAAACGATAATGCAAACATTTTTTGAAATTACCCAAACATTATTTGAATTTGGGAACAAATTTTCCAACATGAACATTTTTTTAAATTTGTGATCAAAATTTGAAAGTGGAAACATTTTTAAAATTCCCCAACATTATATGAATTAATAAACCATTTTCAAAACATGAATATTTTTGACAATTTGAAAAAAACTAAACGTCAATTATTTTTGAATTTGTGAACAAATTTTGTAAACAGGAACAATTTTTTGAAAATGCAAACATTTTTCTATAAAATGAACAACTTTTGTAAAACACGAATATTTTATGAAATTTTCAAAACATTTTTTGAATTTGAGAACAAATTTTGGAAGCATGAACATTTTTATAATATGTGATTTATTTGAAAACAAGAACATTTTATGGAATCCGCGGGCATTTTCTGAAATTGTGAAAAAAATTAAAATATACAAAAAATCAGAATTTCTAATATTTTATGGATTTTGAAATATTTTCTAAAAGAAGTGAACAAATTTTGAAATATTACAACATTTTTAGAATTTCTGAACAAACTTACGAGCTTAATGAAACTAGTATGTGTTACGGCCCAAGTCGCTCGCTAGGTCGCCTGGCCTGTGCGAATCGTCGACTATTTGACGCAATCAAATAGGGTTTTCCGAACCACAGAGGTTCTGGCCGATCGATAATGCACTAACCACTCCACCCGCCCCAACTCATCTGCTCAAATACATCTTCTTATCCTTTTTTCCTTATGTCATCTTTTTTTCCTCTTTTTTCATTTTTTTGTTATTTTCTTTTTTATTTGGAACTGTTTTGTTTAGTTTTTTATTCTTTTTCTTTTGTCTTTTTCTTATTTGATGAACTTTCTTTCCAAAATTGATTAACTTTTTTTTCAAATTCGATGGACTTTTCTTAATTTTGATGAACTCGTTTTGAGCTTGACAAAATATTTTTCGATTTTGCAATCTTTTTTTAAAATCAATGAACTTTTTTTCGAAAATTGATGAACTTTTTCTGAAAATTTATATTTTTTTTTTAAAATCAATGAACTTTTTTCTAATTCGTGAACATTTTTTTGAATTTGCTGAACATTTTTCAATTTTGATGAACTCTTTTTGAATTCAATGATTTTGTTCCGACGTTGTGAGCTTTTTTTGAAAGTTGATGAACTTTTTTTCCAAACATTGATGAACTTTTTTTTCAAAATCAATGAACTTTTTTGAAAATCGATGAACTTGTTTCTTATTCGTGAACTTTTTGTTGAATACATTAATTTATTTTAATTCATTATTTTCTAATATCTGTGAATTTGAAACTTTGTTCATATATTTTCCAAAAAATGATGTTTTTCTAAAATGTATGTGCAGTAAATAGCGCGGATACACAAGTACTTTTTTTTTGCATGGTAATATGTGTCTCATTTATATAAAGATTATAATACAATTCACGTACACACCGACCAGACAAAACTGAACAAATAGCAGAAAGTACTTAAAGTTCCCACGTTTTAATCTATCACTTGGTCGTATTAGCTCTTAGACTCCATGCACTGTATCGAAACAGCCCGAGCTCGAATCCTCATGGTAGTAAATTCTTTTAAAGGTTTTTCATGCTACAATTTTGCTTCGTGTTCCTGGGCCGGCCCACCAGGTGCGGCAGCGGGCGCCAGGAGCGCGAATGGGCACCTGCATCGCCGTATAGGAGCTCCCTGCAGATTGTACTGCACCCGGCGCCTGCAATGCTAATATAGGGTTTGCCTTATGTTGCTGCTAACCTGTTGTGCAACCACGGGTTGGGCAGGACGTGTTGGACCTGCAGCAGCATGTCCGTCCGCGGAGGATTTTATTTTGGGCACAGCACAGCGAGGACGTGTTGGTCGCACTTTCCACGTACTTTTTTTGAGTTTTAAACAGAAAAGAAAATATAACGGGCCGGCCCAATAATGAGGCATAGTGTGCGCCGGTTTGTAGATTGTACTACAACCGGCGCATGCAGCGCCAAAATAGGGTTTGCCTTGTATTGCTGCTAACCTGCTGTGCAACCGCGGGTTGGGTAGGACGTGTTGGACCTGCAGCAGCCTGAGCGTCCGCGGAGGATTTTATTCGAAGCGCAGCACAGCGAGGACGTGTTGGACCTGTAGCAGCCTGTTCCTATTCGGTGCCTTCTGCGTATTTGGTTAACTGGCGCCTGAAAGCGTTCTGCATGGGCCAACCCGTCTAAGGTTTACAGCGGACAGAACTACCCCCTGTTTTGGGAAGATTCGAAGCTTCTTAGCCGGATTATTTTGGATTTTTTAGTTTTGTTTTTAATGGACTAGTTTTGTTCAGTTTTTTTATTTTTCTTTATTTCTTTCCTTTTCCATTTTTATTTTTAATGTTATTTTTCATTTTCTTCTTTCTTGTTTCTTGTTTCTTTTTTTTTCTTTTTTTTATATTTAAAATCTTCAACTTTTTTCCAATTCAAACATTTCTTAAAATTTGTGAACTTTTTCAAATCTGAGAACATGTTTTACGAAAATCTATGAACATTTCTAATATTCTTTAACTTTTTCAAAATCGATGTACAGTTTTCAAATCCGTAAACTTGTTTTCAAAATTGAATATTTTTTTGCAAATTCATGAAAAATTTCAAGTTCACGTTCAAAATTTTCAAATTCTTTAACCTTTTCCATTTTTTATGAACTTTTTCAATTTTTTCACGTACTTCTCTTTGCGAACTGTTCTCAAATTCGCAATTATTTTCTATTTTGGGAAGTCCTTTCAAATGTATGTTTTTCTTATTTTGATGAACTTTTTTAAAAAGCCACTGGTCAACCAGTCAGCCGACGAGATGCATGGGAGCGAGCAAACAAGTGATGAATGCGACCGAGCGCGAGATGTGCCAGGGTGATGCGAGTAATGCTGGGCCGGCCCACCACCTCTCGCCTTTAAGTGCCAACTAAGCTAAGCAGCGCCGAACGGGACCTCTCAGTCGTACTGGGGATGGCTTTCTCACTCCGTGGAGCTATATCTAGCTTATAGCGAGATGGTAGTTCCCCTCGCCTGATGCATCCACGCGTATGGGCCGGCCAGGTGTGAGGAAGAAGAGTGGAGCACCTGCAGACAGCAATGGAGGAGAAGGAAGGAGAAGGAGAAGCGAGGCCAGGTGTGAGGAAGAAGAGTGGAGCACCGCGGTCATTTTATAGCTCGAGATCGGTGTACGGTGGGCAAAGTCCACCAGCGCCGCTCGTCGCTCGATCGCCGGTGTTCGGAGGCGAATCCGCGAGCAGTGCCGCCAGCGCACTGGCCGGCGAGGTGAGTGCACGCTGCGCCAGCAGCTAGCGCGCCGCGCACTACCGCAGTACGACCTAGGTGCCCTACTCGCTAGGTGTCACAGGTGGAGAAAGCGCGGACGCGCGCGAGAGGGAGAAGGAAGAAGAGAGACGGAAGAGGAAGAAGAGACTGACAGTGGGCCCCGGGTCCACTTGTCAGCCAGAGAGAGCTATGCACTCGGGTGCGACCAGCGTAATTTAGAATTTTATTCTAAATTTACCCTAGCCAATAGTAGAAATTTCTCGGTTTCCCCAACCATAGAATTTTTTCTCCACGCAGCGCCAGTACCCCATTGTAGTTGTACCAATTATCTGCCCTCTCACTGTAGCCTCAGCAGTTTATTTAATCGTCGAGTTATTATTGCATGACAGTAGGAGTAATATTTTTTTGATACCATTCTCAGCAAATCTCGAGGACGAGATTTTTCTTTAGGGGGGTAGTGTTGTAACACCCCAAAAATTTAACCATGATTTATTAATTAAAATTTTGCCAGGTAATTAAATTTTTATTTTCTGGTTTATCTTTGATTTCAGAATCACGCTTTTTCTTCTGAATTGTGAGTTTTTCCCTCCAATGGGAACTTTTCAAAAATATTGTTGGACTTGTATACCTTCTCAAAAACATTTCTCTTATCAGTGGAATTATTTCTATAATTACTTTCCTAAGTTTTATTTCTTTTAAAATGGTTACTCATAAGTGTTAGAGTCCCTTTTTGCACTACAACCCTTTGATAAATTCATTTGAAAATTCCACCAAAATTTGGGGATGACATGTGATGTTCCTAAATCACTTTTATGCAAAAATTTCTCTTAGTCATTTGGGGATTTTGAGCCCTACCTCAAGTTTTCAAATCTGGTTCAGTTTGTAGTTTGCACTACAACCTATTTTTATTTTGCTCTATTAATCTTGGGATTTTTCCTGTTTGTAGTCCACCCTACCAAACTCTTAAGTCCAGGAGATCAGCCCCATTAGAAGTTTTTAAGCACATGCAATAATGGCATATATTTTCTGTCCAGATCTGGCTTTCTCATAAGCTTGCACTAACTAGTTTCTGCTTTTGTCAAACTAACCTTACCACCCTCTTTACCTTCTAAAGAGACTCTGATCTGGAGATTTTGGCCACCAGAAGAGATGCCTAGATGCCCATGGCATTCTGTCGAGCACCTTGTGTTCATGAACAGAATTGGCATGCTCATGAGTTTGCATTATGGACTTGCCAC
The DNA here is from genome assembly GCA_011799875.1 of Thinopyrum elongatum. NCBI lineage: Eukaryota > Viridiplantae > Streptophyta > Magnoliopsida > Poales > Poaceae > Thinopyrum > Thinopyrum elongatum. The sequence goes on along the minus strand of CM022299.1, from coordinate 310,768,040 downwards.
AGCAGCCAAACCAACATGTCCACTAATCTCGTAGCCACCTCTAACCTTGTGCTGTTATTTTGCATCGTCACCCAAGCCCTCTAGGCTGCCTTGGCAATTCGTCGAGCACATGGCATGCGTGCTCTGGGCGCGGCCAGAGCGCGCGTTTTGCACGTGCGGCCTCCCGAGTCGCCGCGTCCCAGGTTGACCCCTCCCCCGAGCTCGATCTGATCCGCTGGTGCAGCCGTGCCTCGCCCGCACTCGGCCACTCCCTGGCCCCCTACAGCGTCGCCGCAGCAAGCCCTTGGCGGCAAGCCTGCGGCCGCAGCAAGCCTCTGCCATGGCCGGCACCGCCCCGACCACCCCATCTCGCCAGCTGCCCCTGGAACAGGCCATCCTCATCTCCAAGTTCGTCGGATAGCCCGACCAGGCCCATCGCCGCAGAGCCACCACCGCAAGCCGCCACTGCCATCCCGCCAGCCTCTGCCATGGACGGCGCCTCCCGAGCCTTCCCCGCGTGCCAGCTACCCTCTGGTACAGCTCGAGCTCATCCGCGAGCTCGTTGGTTAGCGCCGACCAGCGCCACGTCGCCCCACTGCAGCAGAAGCGGTCGGCCGGCGATCTTATCTCCGGCCGTCACGGGAACCGCCTCACCGCGCTATTAATAGAGACCTCGAGCTCAACCAGACCCTCAGACGACCTCCTGCCTCCCCTCTAAAGCCCCCGCAGCAATCAGAACGACCAGAAGAGGTCATCTTCCTCGTCTCTGGTCAGTTCGGCCGTCGCCGCCCCATGCTAAATCCGAGGCCACCCGAGCCCCATCCTCCCCTCCGACGCCTATAATTGGTAACCTCTGCCTCCCCTAGGCCCTTCCCCCTGTTAAATGGTGCTCGGGAGCCACCGCAGGTGAACCCCCCCTTTGGCCGTGACCACCTCCCGCCATTGTTGAAGCTCTGCTCAACCCCGAGCCTCTCGGTATCCACCTCCCCCACCAACCGACGCGGCATATCCCCCTGAGCACGCCGGTGTGCCCAGCGCCGGTGATGGTGACCCCTAGCGCCGGCAATCATCGCCGGAGCCGGCCTCTGTCTCTGGCCAGGACCGCGCGTGAGGAGGGAGACAAACCCGACAGGTGGGCCCCACCTGTCGGTGTCACAACCCAACTGCCAGTGGCGCTGGCCCTCGAGTACGTCTTCTCCGCGAGTACGCGTACTACTGGGTATACGTTTTCTGTCTCTGGAAAACGTATTCGTCCCCGAACCGTTTTCTTTTTTTATTCTATTTAAAAGCAGATTTTGACCTAAACTTTGACTGGCTCTAGTTTCTAAACCACAACTCCATTTGACTTGATTCTTTTTCTGTTGTCTCTCAAATTCCATCTAGTTTATTTTCATATTTATTTGAAAAAAATTCGAACAACTTTTTTGTACTATTTTCGAATTACGTGTTGATTCAATCTTTTCAAAAATAGGATATTGGAGGGAAGATGAAAACTTTCAAAAGTGCACCCCACCTACATACACATGGAAGGCAAGCATTCTGAACCCCAGTATAATATTTGCCATGTGTTGTTTTGATATGGCTACAACACCGAGCTGATTGGAAACATGCATTATTTCATGTGATGTTATGATCATGTCCCTGTGTGCATGATGGAAATTCCTTGCTGTTGGAATTGATATACTTGTGATAGTAATCACCCTCATATGCCTTTCGTGCCTACCGGAAGGAATCCGGAAAAGTCTCTGTCTTAGGTGGACACGAGCTTGTCACTGACATTTCGCTGAGACGGGTATATTCAGTGAGGCATGGTGAGGTATGATGAGTGGTGATTCTGTCTGTTGGTGTGAAATATATTTGTTATACTAATCATGCAGGGAATACTTAAACCTCCTGAGACGACCATAGATCGAGTCTTGTGCCAGTAACCCCCATACTTGCATCGTGCTACCACTTGTCCCTGCCTTAGGTAGGGTACGGTTCAGTAAGTTGTCAACCCCTTTCTTAGCACACACCGTACAGAGAGGCCATGGTGGAAGATACCGGCTGCATCCGGTAGACATGCCACCTGGTCCGGGGGCATGGGTGTTTTCGGTTGGAGCCGAGGGGGTAGCTCCCCTAGTTTGCGCGCGTTATAAATTTTGTGATCCCATGCTAGTCGAGGTTGTAGCCTCCCCACTTAGAGTTTTGCTTAACAGGTGTCGTGGGTGATTCCAGACACCGATAAGTTAAGCTGGTGTGTGCAGGTCAGGTGTGTTTTCAATTAAAAGGCCGTAAACGGAATTAGTCCCGATGGACTGAAGGAATTCGTTACTCATGGGTAAAGAGTACACCCTCTGCAGAGATTATATCTATTCGAATAGCCGTGTTCATGGTTAAGGACTACAGTCTGGGATGGGTCAAGTGTCGGTCTTAGTGTCGGTCTTCGGAGGAAAAACTGCTAAACCAGAACATTGATCATGACATGTGACATATGATTATTATTATTATTATTATTATTATGGACTAACCATTTGTATTATTTGAATTATTGAGTATCCCTGGGACGGTTCTACCTCCTGGATACTCACTGTGTTTATTCCTGTATAAGCCCTTTATGTGGTGTCGCTCAGACGCCCGACTGTGGCACGCTTGTTATTTAATTCCTTTATAAGCCCTTTATGTGGTGTCGCTCAGACGCCCGACTGTGGCATGTTTGTTATTTACTTTCTTTATAAGCCCTTTATGTGGTGTCGCTGAGACGCCCGACTGTGGCATGCCTGCTATTTATTTCTTTATAAGCCCTTTTTGTGGTGTCGCGGAGACGCCCGACTGTGGCATGCTTTATATTTTTATCCTTTCGAGGCGTCGCTTCAGACACCCGATCGGTTTATTTTATTCTTATTATCTAGATTACTTTTTCATATTTATTAACCTGTTTGCATGCGGCATGAATTTTACTTCGTGACCGGCTAAGTGATCATGAAAATATTTCAGAGCATGATTACCATCTGTTATATTATACCTGTGTTCATAATGTTTGCGAGTACATTCAAAGTACTCACTGACTTGTCCCTGGCTATTGTCTTGGCCAGATTTCTCACTTGGAGAGAAGCGCAACGACGACAGCCCGGAACCTAGGCATCGAAGACAGCAGTTACGCAAAGATAGGAGTTATCCAGGTCAGCTGTTCCTGTGGGAAATGGAGTCCCATAGACGCTGATGATCCGCAAACCGCTTCCGCCATCAACCACTAAAAACCATTTGTTGTACTCATAGGCCAGAATGGTCTTGTACTTCATATTTTGTATTTTGCTTGGAATTTCTGTATCAAGTTGGTGTCTCATCAGCTAACAGTAATCCTGGGGCTGGTGAGCACAAGGGCCATTTACTAGGAAATTAATATCCTGGAAAACCGGTCCCGACAACCTTGGTACCAGAGCCAGGCTGACCATTGGCTAATCCTATCTTAGCCAGGTCGATAAACCTAGGTTAACCAACCCACCAGACTTTAACCTAAACCCAGTCAAGCTTCTCGTGTAAGATAGCCACACAGTGACCCCGACAACTTTTTGGCAGTCGGTGCCTAACCTATCGGCCTAGCCTGTCGATCACGCGCCAGTGACCGACACCTAAATTGTCTCATTCGCAAGCGTGCGAAGGAAGACTCCGTCCTCTTTTTCTATAAAAAGGGAACGCTAGCCCCAACCCAGCACCGCACAGCCTCTACCCCAAAACCGAGCCAAGATGCCTGGCCCCATTGTTCACAATGAGACCACAGCAACCGACCTTGGAGGTTTTGTGACCGTGCTAGCAAACCTCACCCGTCGTGCCTTTGCATTAGAAGAGCCCCCAGAGTATGTTGTGTACCAAGGGCCCATGAGCGGTGAGAGCTGTCAATTCTGGGCCACAGTGCATGTCTATGGTAGGGGTATGTCGCCAGAACGCCCCTACAGGTTCACCGGAAGGACAACTTCCTTTGAGCCACAAGCCATTCAGCTAGCTGCTCGAGAGGCTATAGTTCAACTCCGGCACCTGTCGCCCAGAGTTAACTGCCGCTCGTTCTACTACTACCCCAGCCGTGACAGGTATGGTAGGCCACTGTGACGCCCCCGGCCCGATCGTGCACTATTCATACACGCAAATGCACACGATCAAGCCTAAGGACTCACGGGAAGATATCACAACACAACTCTAAAACATAAATAAAGTCATACAAGCTTTATATTACAAGCCAGGGGCCTCGAGGGCTCGAATACATAAGCTTGCGAACAAGCGTCAGCGGAAGCATCAGATATCTGAGTACAGATATTAAATAGAAATAGAAAGGCCTTTAGAAAGGCGGGGCAAAATAAAACACTACGATCGAAAGGCGAAGGCCTCCTGCCTGGGACCCTCCGATCCTACTCCTGGTCGTCAGTCAACTCATAGTAGTATCCATCCTCTGGGTAGTAGTAGCGATCGTCGGCGAGGATAGCTGTCTCAGGGGCTCCGTCATCTTGTTACGACAAACTGATATGGGGAGAAAAAGGAAAACAAAGCAACCATGAGTACTCAGAAGTACTCAGCAAGCAAGGGTCTACACTACATATGCAACATTATCAAGGGGAGGCTGTATATGTGGACTGGGCTGCAGAAATGCCAGAATAGAGAGAAGGCCTAGTCCTATCGAAGACTAGCATCTTCAGCGGTCTTGCAGCAGTAGAAGAGAGTAGAACAATACCATATAATGTAGCAGTAATAATATCAACCTCACCCAGAGATCCTTTCTCGACTCCCTGCGAGAAAGCAATCCCAGAGCCATACCTTCTATCTTATCTTCCCGGCCTTCAACGGTGGGAACGCCTCCAGTCCTCGCTATTAATAGAACTCGAGCTCACCAGACCCTTCAGACGACCTCCTCCTCCCCTCTAAAGCCCCCGCAGCAATCAGAACGACCAGAAGAGGTCATCTTCCTCGTCTCTGGTCAGTTCGGCCGTCGCCGCCCATGCTAAATCCGAGCCACCCGAGCCCCTCCTCCCCTCCGACGCTATAATTGGTAACCTCTCGCCTCCCCTAGGCCCTTCCCCTGTTAAATGGTGCTCGGGAGCCACCGCAGGTGAACCCCCCCTTTGCCGTGGACCACCCCCCCATTGTTGAAGCTCTGCTCACCCCGAGCCTCTCGGTATCCACCTCCCCCCCCAACCGACGCGGCATATCCCCCTGAGCACCGCGGTGTGCCCAGCGCCGGTGATTGTGACCCCTAGCGCCGCAATCTCGCCGGCCCGGCCTCTGTCCTGGCCGACCCGCGCGTGAGGAGGGAGACAAACCCGACAGGTGGGCCCCACCTGTCGGTGTCACAACACCAACTGCCAGTGGCGCTGGCCCTCGAGTACGTCTTCTCCCGGTACGCGTACTACTACTGGGTATACGTTTTCTGTCTCTGGAAAACGTATTCGTCCCCGAACCGTTTTCTTTTTTTATTCTATTTAAAAGCGATTTTGACCTACCTTTGACTGGCTCTAGTTTCTAAACCCACTCCATTTGACTTGATTCTTTTTCTGTTGTCTCTCAAATTCATCTAGTTTATTTTCATATTTATTTGAAAAAAATTCGAACAACTTTTTGTACTATTTTCGATTACTGTGTTGATTCAATCTTTTTCAAAATAGGATATTGGAGGAAATGAAAACTTTCAAAAGTCACCCCACCTACATACACATGGGGCAAGCATCTGAACCCCAGTATAAATTTTGCCATGTGTTGTTTTGATATGGCTACAAACCCGAGCTGATTGGAAAACATGCATTATTTCATGTGATGTTTGATCATGTCCCTGTGTGCATGATGGAAATTCCTTGCTGTTGGATTGATATACTTGTGATAGTAATCACCCTCATATGCCTTTCGTGCCTACCGGAAGGAATCCGAAAAGTCTCTGTCTTAGGTGGACACGAGCTTGTCACTGACATTTCGCTGAGACGGGTATATTCAGTGAGGCATGGTGAGGTATGATGAGTGGTGATTCTGTCTGTTGGTGTGAAATATATTTGTTATACTAATCATGCAGGGAATACTTAAACCTCCTAACGACCATAATCGAGTCTTGTGCCAGTAACCCCCATACTTCATCGTGCTACCACTTGTCCCTGCCTAGGTAGGGTACGTTTCAGTAAGTTGTCAACCCCTTTCTTAGCACACACCGTACAGAGAGGCCATGTGGAAGATACCGGCTGCATCCGGTAGACATGCCACCTGGTCCGGGGGCATGGTGTTTTCGGTTGGAGCCGAGGGGGTAGCTCCCCTAGTTTGCGCGCGTTATAAATTTTGTGATCCCATGCTAGTCGAGGTTGTAGCCTCCCCACTTAGAGTTTTGCTTAACAGGTGTCGTGGGTGATTCCAGACACCGATAAGTTAAGCTGGTGTGTGCAGGTCAGGTGTGTTTTCAATTAAAAGGCCGTAAACGGAATTAGTCCCGATGGACTAAGGAATTCGTTATCATGGGTAAAGATTAACACCCTCTGCAGAGATTATATCTATTCGAATAGCCGTGTTCATGGTTAGGACTACACAGTCTGGGATGGGCAAGTGTCGTCTTAGTGTCGTTCTTCGAGGAAAAACTGCTAAACACAGAACATTGATCATGACATGTGACATATGATTATTATTTTATTATTATTATTATGGACTAACCATTTGTATTATTTGAATTATGAGTATCCCTGGGACGGTTCTACCTCCTGGATACTCACTGTGTTTATTCCTTTATAAGCCCTTTATGTGGTGTCGCTCAGACGCCCGACTGTGGCACGCTTGTTATTTAATTCCTTTATAAGCCCTTTATGTGGTGCCGCTCAACGCCCGACGTGGCATGTTTGTTATTTACTTTCTTTATAAGCCCTTTATGTGGTGTCGCTGAGACGCCCGACTGTGGCATGCCTGTTATTTATTTCTTTATAAGCCTTTTTATGTGGTGTCGCTGAGACGCCCGACTGTGGCAGGCCTGCTATTTATTTCTTTATAAGCCCTTTTTGTGGTGTCGCGGAGACCGCCCGCTGTGGCATGCTTTATATTTTTAATCCTTTCGAGGCGTCGCTTCACAGACACCCGATCGGTTTTATTTTATTCTATTATCTAGATTACTTTTTCATATTTATTAACCTGTTTGCATGCGGCATGAATTTTACTTCGTGACCGGCTAAGTGATCATGAAAATATTTCAGAGCATGATTACCATCTGTTATATTATACCTGTGTTCATAATGTTTGCGAGTACATTCAAAGTACTCACTGACTTGTCCCTGGCTATTGTCTTGGCCAGATTTCTCACTTGGAGAGAGCGCAACGACGACAGCCCGGAACCTAGGCATCGAAGACAGCATTACGCAAAGATAGGATTTATCCAGGTCAGCTGTTCCTGTGGGAAATGGAGTCCCATAGACGCTGATGATCCCAAACCGCTTCCGCCATCAACCACTAAAAACCATTTGTTGTACTCATAGGCCAGAATGGTCTTGTACTTCATATTTTGTATTTTGCTTGGATTTTCTGTATCAAGTTGGTGTCTCTCAGCTAACAGTAATCCTGGGGCTGGTGAGCACAGGGCCATTTACTAGGAAATTAATACCCTGGAAAACCGGTCCCGACAACCTTGGTACCAGAGCCAGGCTGACCATTGGCTAATCCTATCTTAGCCAGGTCGATAAACCTAGGTTAACCAACCCACCAGACTTTACCTAAACCCGTCAAGCTTCTCGTGTAGATGCCACACAGTGACCCCGACAACTTTTTGGCAGTCGGTGCTAACCTATCGGCCTAGCCTGTCGATCACGCCGCAGTGACCGACACCTAAATTGTCTCATTCGCAAGCGTGCGAAGGAAGACTCCGTCCTCTTTTTCTATAAAGGGAACGCTACCCCAACCAGCCCGCACAGCCCTACCCACAACCTTAAACAACCGAGCCAAGATGCCTGGCCCCATTGTTCACAATGAGACCACAGCAACCGACCTTGGAGGTTTTGTGACCGTGCTAGCAAACCTCACCCGTCGTGCCTTTGCATTAGAAGACCCCCAGAGTATGTTTGTACCAAGGGCCCATGAGCGGTGAGAGCTGTCATTCTGGGCCACAGTGCATGTCTATGTAGGGGTATTTCCCAGAACGCCTACAGTTCACCGGAAGGACAACTTCCTTTGAGCCACAAGCATTCAGCTAGCTGCTCGAGAGGCTATAGTTCAACTCCGGCAACCTGTCGCCCAGATTAACTGCCCGCTCGTTCTACTACTACCCCAGCCGTGACAGGTATGGTAGCCACGTGACGCCCCCGCCCAGTCGTGCACTATTCATCACGCAAATGCACACGATCAAGCCTAAGGACTCACGGAAGATATCACAACACAACTCTAACTAATAAAAGTCAACAACAAGCTTTATATTACAAGCCAGGGCCTCGAGGGCTCGAATACATAAGCTGCGCACAAGCGTCAGCGGAAAGCATCAGATATCTAGTACAGATATTAAATAGAAATAGAAAGGCCTTTAGAAAGGCGGGGCAAAATAAAACACTACGATCGAAGGCGAAGGCCTCCTGCCTGGGACCCTCCGATCCTACTCCTGGTCGTCAGTCAACTCATAGTAGTATCCATCCTCTGGGTAGTAGTAGCGATCGTCGGCAGGATAGCTGTCTCAGGGCTCCGTCATCTTGTTACGACAAACTGATATGGGAGAAAAAGGAAAACAAACACCATGAGTACTCAGAAGTACTCAGCAAGCAAGGTCTACACTACATATGCAACATTATCAAGGGAGCTGTATATGTGGACTGGGCTGGCAAATGCCAGAATAGAGAGAAGGCCTAGTCCTATCGAAGACTAGCATCTTCAGCGGTCTTGCAGCAGTAGAAAGAGAGTAGAACAATACCATATAATGTAGCAGTAATAATATCAACCTCACCCAGAGATCCTTTCTCGACTCCCTGCGAGAAAGCAATCCCGAGCCATATAGTCATCAACCTCGTCCTGAGATCCCTTCCGACTCCCTGCGAGAAGCAATCCCAGAGCCATATATACAGGTCTCATCACAGGTATCCAGTTCTAAATTGTATCAATCAGGATACAACTCCGAGTGTCCTTACCGTAGGACCGCTTCGATAGAAGTGTTCTTCCCTGCAGGGGTGCACCAACTTACCCATCACGCTCGCTTAACTCCGGCCGGACACACTTTCCTGGGTCATGCCCGGCCTCGGCCAAACAACACACCGCAACCCGACCTACAGCTCAGCAGAGAGGTCCCCGTCGGTCTACATCCTAAGCGCTCAGAGGTCTTGGCCATCGCCCTGTGCACTCCGAGTCGTTGCGCAGGGAGAAGCCTGGCACCAGGAGGGCTCCGCGGTCCGTCCGTGCCGCCATGCTGAACTGGACGTCTGACAGAGCTTTCGGCTGATGCTACGATGCAGAACGCCCATACTATGCCCACGTGATGGTTAGTGCTATCAGACCAGAGGCCTACTCGGATCAAATATCCAAATCGTTAGGACTAGGGCTTGCGGAAACGAGCAGAGACTCACGAAAGATGTGACCCCCGTCGCCCCGTCTCGAGGACTTCGGCAAGGGCTAAGAATGCCCGGCCGCGCCTCGTATTCACCACACCCACCACACACACCCGTCTTCACAACACTCGCCTCTCAGGCGCACGCGGGTACCCCTCAGGGCCGACCCGCCTTTCCAAGTAACAGTGTAAAGTCCAAGTATCCGTGTGTCCATACATCAAGGGAATCCGAGGTATCACCCTCGTTGGATTCCTACCGATTGTAACTGCCAAGGTGAACGTAGGAGGAATCACCCTCGATGAGTTCACACTTGGGGTGTTGTACGACGGCGTCGTTACCGGAAGTGGGGAAGGGGAATCACCCTCGATGACCACGACCAAATAGCTACTCTAACAAGTTACATCAGGAGTGCTATAAGAGGTTTCACCCTCGGCACTCGATAGTAACGCTGCAGTGTCGTTACAAAACTAAGGGGGGGGGGGGTGATGTGCGGTGTCGGGTCCTGGTCTTCAATTCCCGTTGATCGGGTCTTCTGACGATCCAGCGCGGCAGTCGGGATAAGTGGGGTCACTTTTAGGTCTCTACCCAGCCTAAACTAAGCAGTTTAGGATATGCAGGTAAATATCAACAGCAGCTACAATAAACAGGCTATGCATCAGAATAGGTAAAGCAGTAGCAACAGCAATTCTAATGCAAGCATGGGAAATTAGAATGGGCGATATCGGGGATGATCAAAGGGGGGCTTGCCTGGTTGCTCGGCGGCAAGGGCAAGGTCGTCTATGGTGTCTTCGGGATCCGGAGCTGCGTCGGTCTCGGGGACGACGTCGGGGTCGGGGGCTATCGAGAGAGAAGAGGGGGAGGAAACAGTATAAATATAGAGCAAACATGAGCATGACAAATACGATACCACGGTGCTAGGGGTAGTCTAACGACGCATCACACGTAACAGACGGAGCGGGAGAATATCTGACGATATTCCGGGTCTTTGGAATTATCGGACAGAGGATAGAGGGGAACGGTTCAATTCGGATAGTTAGAGACGCGTGACGGACGAACGGACCGCGTATTCAGATTCGTCTCGTCGTTCTGAGCAACTTTCATGTAGAAAGTATTTTCATCCGAGTTACGGTTTATTTAATATGATTTCTAAAGTTTTTATTAATTTCTGAATTTATTTTTATTGTTTAAATTAAACATTATCCAGAATAGTGCTCGCTGATGTCAGCATGACATCGTGTGATGTCAGCAAGGTTATTAGGTTAACTAATTAATTAGCTCTAATTAACCAGGGTTACTTAGTTAATTAACATTTAATTAATCTAATTAATTAATTAGACTAATCTAAACAGTGTTAATTAACTAATTAATACTAATTAATTATTTTATTATTTTTATTTATTTTTTATTTTTAGCTAGCACATGGCTAGGGCGGACACGTCCGGACGCGCACCACAATGGGGCCGGACATGTCCGGAGCATGCCATTTGGGACCGACATGTCCGTGCCCATGGCACGCGCGGGCCGCGGACGGGGGGGCCGCGACGGGCGAGGCCGCGGCAGCGCGCGGCCAGGGGGGTGAGCGGCGCCCGGGGCGTCGTCGCCGCGGCTGGGCGCGCGGCCGGCGCGGTCCGCGTGGGGCGAGCGGCGGTGACCACCGGGGTGCTGGGCGAGCGGGACCGGAGCGCGACGGGAGAGGGGGAAGAGAGAGCGGGCGGCGTGCGCGGGCGTGCTCACGTTGGGGGCCGAGTCGAGGCCTGGCCGCGACGGGGGCGAGGAGGTGGCGCAGGTGTGGGGATGAGGAGGCGAGGCGTCCGGCGGGAGGCGGGCGGCGAGACGGGGCGACCCGAGGGAGGCAGAGGGCGGCGTCGGGCGAGGCAGATCGGCCGGGGAGGCCGGTCGGTGAAGGGAGGAACGAGGAGGACGGCAGGTGGTGGCTGGGAGGCCGTTAAGGCGGCGGGCGGCAGGAGAGCCGATGCCGACGTGCGGGCGCGGGGGCCGGAGGTGGCGTCGGGCGGCGGGGTCGGAACGGCTCTGCTGGGGGCGGTCGGTGGAGAAGAAGGACGAGACGGGCGCCGGCCTCGGAGGAGCGGGCGGCGCGGCTCGCCGGGGTCGCCGGCGGCGACGGTGAGGGCGTCGGGGCGCGGCGCCTCTCCCGTCCCGATCCAAACATGTGGTTTTGATAAGGGTACCTGTCTTGGTTGTTGTAGTTTATTTTGTTTTGTTTATCTTATGGAGATCTGAGTTTTTTTTTTGTGTTCTTATTTTTTCTTTTTTTTTTTTTTGCATATTTTTCTTTTTTTTTCCTGCCCTTTACTTCCTTTTTCCCCTTTTTTTCCTCCTTTTTTGGTTGTATTTTGTTAC